>RJWT010053094.1:0-10466 GCA_004365215.1 Cuniculus paca | reverse complement strand
GGGCGGGTCCGAGGGCGCGGCTTGGGCCCGGGGGCGTGGCTCAGAGGAGCCGGACTGGGGGCGTGGCCGGGGAGCGGGCTGCTGAGCGCGGGCTGGGAGTGTTCTCCGCGCTTTCTCCCTGGGTCACCCAGCCCGCCGTCAGCCCCGGGCCGCGCTGCTGAGAGCCGGTGAGCGCCGGTCTGTGCCCGGGAGCCGGCGGGGGATCGGGGACGCCCGAGCTCGGGAGGCTCGGCAAAGGAAGGACCGCCGAGGTGAGGATGCGCCCGCAGGAGGCGCTGGCCCTGCCAGCGGGCGCGGGATACCGGCTGTTAGATGGAAACCGGGTGGGGGATCGAGCCCGTCGACCTCCTTGGTTACTCGGGGCGGGGATCCCCGAAGCCACCCGCGTACGGAGGCCACAGGTTGGAGGGGCCGGTGCCGCCCGGTTCCCCTCACGCGTCGCGGTCAGAGGACTGGGCTTAGAAAGCAAGCTTTCCCGGGGCCCCAATGGGGCTCCAGGGTGAAGACTTGGGCACCCGCTGCCCGGCGTCTGTGGACTGGGCGGCGTGCGCTGGCAAAGGTGGTCTGGCTCCTGCCCAGGAGCCGAGTGGGGCAATTGGTGGCCGAGTACCAGGAAGGTGGAGCCGCCCCGCTGCCAGGTCTGGGGCACTCGGTGACTGCAGGCTGGCGGGTCACCCGCCTCACCGCTGTGACGGAGCCCGAGAGCACTCCCCTCCTCCAAGGGCGCACGAACAGCCCCCGCCGAAGCCGGCGGGCCCGCCAAACTCCGGCTTAGCTGCTTCTCAGCCGTGGATAATGATGCTGATAAATAGAATAGAATTTATTCACCACTTGTTACCACAGCTTCTCAAAGTCTTGTCTTACCGGCCTCCTACCCGGTTTTCTCTGCAGCTCGCCTCATCCCCTCCTTTTCTCCCTAGTGTTTTTTTCGCCGTTAATCTCTCCAGATCTCCCAGTTCTTTGCCTTCCTTTATTCCACTTGCTCGCAGGCACAGAAATTTCACTTCGTTTTCTTTGTTGTTCTTTTCCCACTAGATTATTTTTTCACTTTTCCTAATAAACGTCCCTTTTCTTTTTTTGCCTTCCTCCCCCCTCTTTCAAACTTCCTCGCTGCATTGTTCGCCTGGTGCCTGTTAATTATGCACCCCACCATGCGCTGCTGAACCTTGTTCTCTGCCCTTCCCCCATCCTGTGGAGTCTAGAGCTTTAGGTCGCCGTTTCTTCTTGTCTCATTTTAAGTTTCATCTACCACCTGTGGTCCCAGATCTGCCATCCTCCTCTTTCCTCACTGTTTTGTGCTCCTGTGCTTATGTGGGTTTCTTTCTTCTTTTCCTACTGTTTCTTCAACAGGTACTTTATTCCCTTTTACCTGCTTCTTCCACACAAGCGCTTTCCCCAGGCAACCTGCTGCCTCTCTCATAGTGCACCTGGCCTCAGGTCCCTTTGTGGCTTTTTACAGTCCCTCAGCATTGCTAGGTTTCTTTTCCTCCTTTCCAGTCAGACTTGCATTGCCTGGCAGACATCTGTATTGCAGACTGTCTGCAGGAAGACTGGAGACTGGGGGCAGCTGCATTTCCCCGGGGTGCCTCAGTCTCAGGACCTCCCTATCCACCGCTGTCTTGGTTTATAATCGATATTAATTAATATGACTTCAGAAGCATTTATCAAACACCTTACTAGCACTGTTCCAAGGCCTTGTGTGCAATAATATTCATTTTAAATCCTCATATCCCTGTAACATAGGATCTATGATTGTCCCCATTTTACAGATGAAAAAGGAGGGATTCAAAAAAAGTAGGCAATAAAAAATAGGCTGTGTTTCTCCTGCTTTTCTTGTGGCTGTGTAACAGTAGAAGCCCCTTTCTTCCCAGGCACTCAGCCCCTCCATGCCAATGAACCTCTCCAATCAGACCTGCCTGGAATCTAGCTATGAAAATGAGGTCATGGTTGACATGTTGTGTTTCGTCTGCAGTGCACACCAGTGAGGGCACAGATTCTGTGCCTATAGAAGTGTGTGGGGAAACTGAATGGCGGTGACTGGGAAGAAAATGTCCTATGAAAGACCATTGCCAGTCACCTAGGCACTGAGAGTTTGGTTTCACTTTAGCTGGATGGACCTTAGGGTCCCTGAGAACCCAGTGATTTTACAAGCCTTGTTTATTTCTGTTTCCTTATGTAATCTTGAGGCCTTAAGCAAACATTTCCTTGTTAGTCTTCACTTTCCTAATAGTTGGAGGCAAGTATTTCTCCTTTTACAGATACTGAAGCAGAGTATTGGTGAAGTTACATGCTTGGGTACCCAGAGAGGACCTTACACTCCACAGCCAAGGAATCAGAGGTTGAGAGAGAAGTGAAAGGACATATCCAAAGAGGAGAAGCAGGACAGCGGATCCTGCTGCTGCAGGGCCCTGGTCTTCTGACTGCGCCCAAGGCTTGATGCCTGGCCTGATATCTTTGTGGGTTGACTGGTTCACCTGCTGTTGAAAGCATCGTGAACTGTTTTTCCTTTTCCTTTCCTGAGCTAAGAAGCATCAGAATGATTCATTTAGAGTGGAAATCATCAGCGGTTTTCTTTCTTTTCCTTTTTTTTTTTTTAACCTGAAAGCTTAACATTTTAAAAATGTTTGCTTTTGAGACATGTAATGGCATAATTGAGATTATAACATCGTAGATGTATACATTTGGATGTTTTGGGAAGAACTCTTATTTCCAAAACACCAAAAAGGGACACCAAAGGTACATGACTCTCTGGAGGCAAACCATATCGTGCCTAGGAATTTGAAAATCAGTGACTGGAATGTTTAATTGTCTCTTGCCTCAGCAGGGGGAAATACATCAACACAAAGTGGCTACGTGAGTTTTCTCCATCAGATCTAATAGGAGCGAAGAGGAGAGCAAGTCTAAGGCAGAGGCTGAGGACTGCGGCATCTGTTGGCCTCTGCCTGCCTGTGCCCCCTCTGAGTTCTGGCCTGAGCCCTCCACGCTGATCCCCAGCCTTGTCAGGGAGGCTTGAACATGCTGTTTACCCATGATGCCCAGCTCCTTCCAGATCAGCCTTTCTGGCCAGAATTAAATCCTGCTGTCCTGACTTCGCAGTCCTCTTAGGTTTCTCGAATGCCCAGGTGGCCTGTGTTGTTCAGATGAGGGTCACTGTAACTGAGCAGCAGTTTGCTCCTAAGTGGCATAGAGGTCCAGGAGGCACTCATGTCAAAGCCCTGTCAGAAGGAGCAAGACTGAGGCTTGAGAGCAGGGCTGCCTGGTTTAGGGTGTTCCTGTGCCTTCTATGTATTGTTCCCCGTAACCTACGCAGCCCCGAGCAGGAAATCACCTCAGAGCCCTGCATGAGGTAGATGATTCTTACCTGCTGAGCTGAAGAAAGAGCCCAGGAGGAAAACAGGACCCTTGACCTGGGGACCTGGCAGAGCTGCAGGTCTCTTCCTGGCCCTCTCCCAGGTGTGGATGTTGCTCTCTGCACCATGCGAACCCTGGGGAGCTGTGGCAAGCTGCCGAGTGCAGAAAATGGGGTGCACCCTTTCCACATGGCTCTGGGAATTTGCAGTGGTTGGAATGGCAACACTGGCAGATATAAGTAATAACCCATCCAGGGGTCTTGCCTTTAGGATGTCACCTCACCTAAGCAGGACATTCAAGGACTCAATTTGCTGGTCAGGAAGCACTTCTCCCCTTTCCCTCGAGCAGAGGCCCTCAGTGTCTCTGTGGGACACACGGTAATTTCAGGGACTGTACCTCTGCCTCCAAATGTCCCACTCACTCATACCTCATTCTCTAGAGTCAGCAACAGGACTGGAGGACTTGAAGAGGACTGTGGGACAGGGAAGAGCTAGCCTGTCTCCTCATCCCCTATTATCACGGAGACTGTGTTTCCCCAGACTGGCAGGCCGTCCCTAGGGAGAAACAGAACACAGGCCTGCAATGGCCAGACTGGAGTGTTTCAGTGGGCCTCCAGCCTGTTTCGCTTGGGCCTCTGACTGTCCTGCCCTCTTTTCCTTCTTCAGCCCCTCCCAGTCGCACCCTCCTTCCCAACATGCCCACTGCAGACAGCAGCCTCCTGGGACCCTGCTCACATCTGGAGCCAAGGGGAGGGCCAGGCCAAGCCTTTACTGTCTGATAGCAGGCCAGGCGGGAGGCCTGCAGTGGAACATGTTCCTGTTTGATCACTGTCTTTCTGTTGTGTGTGATAGGAACAGTGAGCACTGTGTTCTATTATGAGTGTTAGAATTACAATTGTTTCATTAAACAGGTTTCTAAGGTCAGGTCTTGCTGTTTAGCCACCAAGTATGCTATAGATGGAGATAGATAAATGGACCTGGAGGCATAAACAACTCAGTCATGTGCTTTCAAATACATTTTGTGTGTGCTGGGGTTGCCTCTGCAGCAGAAATAAAATAGCTACTGCTTTCCGAAATGTGCTCCCTGTAATCTATAAGCTTCTTTCTACTGCATGACCTGCGCAGTTATGGAATTCTGTAGCTATGTAGAGACTGCTGTCATAGGTGTGATGGTAATGCCTTTTGTGCTGGTTTGGAGGAACAACTGTGTACAGAACACTTATTGGGTATCTTTTGTGTGCCGGGCTATGTGTTAGATGGAAAAGTAATTGAAAACAGCCTCATTTTTGTGTAGAGGCTGCACATTCTTGTCTAGGGTGAGAGGCGGAGTGCAGAAAGCTAAGCGGTGAGAAGTGCAGTGAGTATAGCGGTCAGCTTCTGTGAGGGGTGTTCACAGAGTACCTGTGAGTCCTAGGACCCAAGAAAGCTTCGTGGAGGAGGAAAGAGAGCAAGTGGGGTAGAGACGACAGTGGAGGCATTCCAGCCTCTGGAGTGTAAGCAGAGGTGGGATGCAGACTTCTATCTGGTGATACCAGGACCCTCTCAACTGTTCCCTCGGACTGCGCCTCCCATCTGCCATTGTGAGCGAGTCTGGGTACCAAGCACAGGACTCCAGCATCAACACCTAGGAACTTGCTGGAAGAGCAAACTAGGCCCCACCCCCACCCCAGTATTCGAAACGCTGCAGGTGCATCCCAGCAGTCTGAGCTGTAACACGCCTCCATGGTGATTTTCATGCACGGTGACGTCCAAGCGTCACTGTTCTGGAGCTCTTGGTTTCAACAGGTCCTGACAGCTTCTCCTAGTTTAAATTTTTGTAGGTTTTTTTTTTTTTTTTTTTTTGCGGTGCTGGGACCTCACATCTAGACAAGTGCTGTGCTACAGAGCCACACCCCAGCTCCAGCTCTGGAATAGCTATTCTCCTTGCTGCAGGAATGCCTGCGCAGAGAACCGCAATCTGGTTGGGCTGGGCATGGTTTCCCTCGAGTCCACAGGCACCCACATTTCATGCCGTATTTTCTCCAGGCCACATCCTCAAAGTGTTTTGTGCACTGTGGTTCATGTTACTGCTCATGAAAATTCTACCCTATTTCTATATTGCCTTCTGCTGCCACGATATCTTAGTGTTTAGCAGTCATCTGGCAGCCAGGGCTGTCTCTGCTCTTTACCACCTATGTGACCTTCTGAAGGTGTTAGCCTCTCTCTGTCTTAGTCACCTTATCTGAAAAATATAGATAGTTCCATCTTAGTTTGTTCTTGCTTCTATAATGGAATGCCATAGACTGAGTGACTTATAAAATGCTGGAAGCTGGGAAGGCCCAGGTATTTGATGTTTGGTGAGGGCCTTCTTGCTGTGCCCTCCCGTGGCAGAAGAGGTGGAAGAGTCGGTGGCTCCCTGAAGTCTTTTACAAGGGCCTTGATCCCATTCACCAAAGTGAAGGCCTCATGACTTAATTTTACTTGCCCAAAGGCCTAACTTGCTGCCATCACCTTGGAGTTTATGTTCCAGTGAAGAAATTTCGGAAGGACGCATTCAAACTATAGCCATGAGACAGATGACAAGCACTTGACTGTCCCCTCTGTCCCATGCCAGCTGGAGGGGTGGTGTGGGGTTGGCCAATAGCTCTCCTGCCCTTCCCCTTGCTTTCCTTTGCTCCCACTCAGTCCTCACCAAGGATAGACTGGGACAACTTGCCTCAGTGTCCTTCTGGGTTGCTTTGCAGCCACTCACCTAGCTGCTCCAACCGGAAGCGCAGTGTGGCTGTCAGCCATGGCATCTCTTCCCCACTCCTGCCCCCTCCAGACACTGCTTCCTCTTTGAAGAAGCAGCAGGAAGAACCACCTCTAATGTGACAGGGATCTTACTGTGATTGAGTATGACCCTTGACCCTTCTGAAGATTCCCCAGCGTCAATCAACCCTGGCATTTTTCACAGATGTGAGAGCTGTCTGTCAAACAGCAGTATCACAGCTTTCCCCAGCACTGCCACTACCCTGGACACCCCATATCCCTCCAGAAAGTGTCTGCCCTGACTGCAGCAGACTTGAAATTTAAGCAGTAGAATTGAATTTGGACCAATTGATAGGCGCAGATCACAAGACTTGAGTTTAGATCAGTTTGGACCAATCATCATTTTCTAATTTGGACCCTCATGGACCTTCTGTGACTGCCTAGAAAGCATCCCTCTCATCCTCCTGAGGTTGGTCTAGGAGCACTCACTGTGGTCTACTGACTCCTCTGCTGCCGTGCAGGACCCGGCCAGATAAAGCCTCGCTCCAGTGGTTGTGTAAATCTGCTCGCAATTTATTTCTTGGGTAGTGTGGGCTCAGAAGCTCCTGCAAATCTACTTGTGATTCTTACCTGAGTAGTGAGGTCAGAGGGGTTGCTTTAAAAGAAAAAGCTGTAAACACTAAGGGCTGTTAGCCTTGAGGAACTCGCAGAGACCAGCAGCTGATGAAGATCAGAGACAGAGGCCTGCAACTGGCGGAACTGACGAACAGCATGTGGTACAAGCTGGTGCTGAATGGAGGCAACCAGCAGCACCAAAGACCAGCCACCGGTTGGTGGTCAGTGATGGCATCCTGCATTAACTGGTGTTGACAGGGGCATGAGGGCCACTAGCAGAGTCACATTTTGTCAATGCATGATTTCTGTCTGAACCAGCAAAAGAACCCTCAGTTGGTAGGTGGCAGAAATACCCTTCTCTCAGCTAAGAAATTCAAAAGCTTTGCTGCATGTTGGAATTGCTGGAGGTGGAATGTCTTTGAAAAAATTGGTGTCTACTTCCCTCCACCTAAAATTGTGACTGGTTTGGGGCATGGCCTGGGCATCGGATGTTTGAAAGCATCCTACGTACTGTTCAGTCTAGGGGCCATTGTCACAGGCCGTTTTAAGGATGAAATGGGTTGACTTTGAAAAGTGCTGAGAAGAGTATGCATGACCCGTGGGAAGTGCTGAAGCCACACCTGGTGATGGAGGCTGTGATGGTTTTGTGATAGGTGGCGGCAGCAGTGGCACTAATGCCATGCTGAGATGAATATTTGCTCCATGTTTTTGTTTTTGTCTTTCTGAGACAGGGTTTCACTATGCAGTTCAGGCTGCCCTCGAACTCACTTTGTAGCCCAGGGTGGCCTCAAACTTACAGTGATCCTCCTGCCTCAGCCTCCCGAGTGCTGGGATTACAGGCAGTTGCCACCACACCCTCCTTGTCCCATGTTGAACCCATCTCAATTTGCAGTTTTCCTGGAGGCCCTCTGTTGTGTTCTTAGAGCTGGGAAGCAGTGCTGTAGATCTCCACATTTAGTTCTGTGTGCTCTGGGATTTAGAACCTTCCCTCATTGTCCATTCATAACTAAATGTTGGTTTTCAAATACATACACTCTATTTCTAGACTTAGCCTCCCTTTGGCAACTGATCTGTCTTGTAGGGTTTAAACGTCATTGTGTTATAAATTATGTATTTTTAAACATTTGAAAAATATATAATTTTTTTGCATCTCTTAATCTGTCATACATATTCATTCCACCTTCTTTAATTGTTTTATATAGAAAATGTTGATTAGCACCTGTTTTGGACCAGACACTAAGTTAGTAGTTTTATCCCTTTTGGTGTGGTGATTAGGACATTGTATTTTTCTCTGCCAGTGTGGATAAAGTTTCTCTGTGGGTTTTTTTTGTTTGTTTGTTTGTTTTTTCTTTTTTTTTTTGGTTTGTTGTTGCTCTTGTTTATTTTTTGGCAGTGCTGGGGCTAGAACCCATGCGTTCTAGACACACTCTGGCATCGAACTGCATCCCCAGCCCTTTCTTTGTTTTTGATTTATATTGGTAGTTTTTTTATCCCTGTCCTTTGTGGCAATATAATTATCCGACTTTTAATGATAGAACATCTGAAGGACATTTTTCATGTTGGCTTCAGGAGTTTTCTTTGAACCCTGCTGAGATTAATTAAATCAAGCCGCATGCAACAATTATCCTAAAATATCCTGACAAGTTATTAAACCAAGTTTACCGAAGACAGTAAGATTTGAGCAAGTGACCCACAGCACAGTGCCGCAGGAATGAAACTGCCGATCCAGATTGAGTTCTGCTGGTTTCTGATTTGGTTGAATACAGAATCAGCCCTGGTAGTGGTGGTCGAATTAATTATATAAATGAGAAATATGTGAATTCTTACCAAGTTTATGATTTGTTCTCTTTCTGTGGAAAAGTTAGATTATGTTTTTGATTTTGGTTTGATTTTGTTTTGTTTTGTTTTATTTTGTTGTGGAAGTAACAGATGTTTACTGCTAGGCTGGCCTTAACACATTTACATGTGTATTGCAAATGGAAAGAATTGATTCACTGTATTTGTTCCACTGCCCAATTACAGAGCAAGAATCCACCACTGGGGCAACTTTTGTGTAGCCAGCACACAGGCTGCTCAGTATTATGGTAAAGACTGGCTTCCATTGTACGGTCCTAGCCATTATCAATCGCCTTGCCCAGGGACTGAATGGGGTTTAGAAATACAGGCCTTCAAAGGAATGGACCTTGCTTAAATGTTCCAGGGATACTTCTGAAATAACATCCCTCCAACCCGCATTTGAAACAAAAGAGAGGAAGGGTATATTAATATCTGCAGGTTTCCTTATAGCCAAAAGGAGTATGTATTTCAATGAGAAAAGTTTAATTTTAATTTAAAAAAAAAACGGAGACTAATGAGTAATCCAAAATATGCCAGGAAAAATAAATATAATATTCTTTAAAATGATGTGTTTTAAGATCTGCCAGGTCTGCTTTCTATGCTTTCTCTACCTTTGACTTTCCTGAAACAAATCTCAAATCCCCAGAGTGGGCTGCTGGGCTCATCTTACTGCAGAGGCTTCTTGTTTTACCAAGCTGAGCTCATCCCTGGCATGGCATCTCTCCAGGTGTCCCCAGGCCACTCTGCTGGAACCATGAGTTCCTCTGCTTCCTAGAAAAGGACAGGTCTCTTCCACCTGTGATGTCCTCCTAGTCCCCGTTCTTGGCTGGGACCTGTTGGGAGTGCGCTGGTGTGTGGTGGAGCCAGAATGATGTGCTTTGCTGCATCCAGTGACATGGGACAAGGTACCATCCACACCTGTCTCCCCTGTGAGTCCCAGCCAGAGTTCCTGGCTGTACCGTGTGACTCAAACAGTGGAATCCCAAATGAGAAAAGTGAAAGTTTCTTTGGAACATTTTATTTTTTTCACAGCAAGTCATGGCAGAATATAAGAGGGCTGAACTGGTGGAATTGATCAATTGTTTGGCCTGTATTTGTGTAGTCACATATTTTTTAATGACAAGGATGCCAAGATCTTCTTTATTACGTGGCAGCATTCCTTTGCAAACATCAGATGTACTCACACAAGCCTAGATATCTGCGCTGGCATTAGGTGACATGATCTGATGGGGCGGCCATCATGTTTGCAGCTGTTGACTGAAATGTTGTCATGTGGCACATGGTGCACTGGTAGCAGCCTCGTGTCTCATGTTTATGGAGTCCTTTGATTGCACTAATGTCCTTGTCCTTAATTTAATCTTGTGTTTTATCATGGCCCCAGAACAGCTAATCAGTGGTAGTGAACCCATGGCACACGTGCTGCAGCAGGCTGTTTGTATCACTGAAAGCTCCAAAAGTTCGCCATCACTGGCCCAGGTGCTCTGTGGCTGCACCACCTGGGTTTTTGTGAGTACACCCTGTGATGCCCCCACAGTGACACAATCACCTACTGACACACATATCCCTGTTACTAAGGGACACGTGACTGTGTCTCCCGGGGCAGGCCTCACCAACATCAGCTCTGGGGATGCTAAGCCACCTGAAGGCAGACACCTTCTCCAGATTCAGCTCTTGAAGAGCTCCCTGAGTATGACACCAAGGCACTGGCCAGCGGGGTGCTGGTGTTGACCTATCATTCCTGAGGCCCTGTCTCTGCAGTAACTCAGGCAGTATTCAGCTCTGTGTTCCTCAGTCACTCACCTTGTCTGTGAATCTCTGCTGCATGAAAAGAGGAGGAGGAAGACAATCTCTTCTACAGACTAGAATGTTATGCTTCCAAAGAGTCAGGGTCCAGAAGCAAGAGGGAAGGGCTCAGCCAATCCATGTTCTCCCTGA
>RJWT010053093.1:0-10487 GCA_004365215.1 Cuniculus paca | reverse complement strand
AGTTTCAATCATACCTCTTAGCCCAGTGTGAAAACCCAAGTCTAATCTCCAGTACTGAAGGGAAAAAAAAAATCCAGGCAAAGAACAAGCGAGTACAGATAGGGCAGGAGTCATCATACAATAGCAGCAATGTGCTTCCTTAGGCGAAACAAGGAACTTCCAGCCAGAGTGAGGCAGCAGGTTTGTGTGGAAAGCACCTGAAAGGAAGAATGCCTAGACCAGAATGCAGTCAGAGGCTTTGGGAGCCCTCCTGGTTAGTAACAGCTAACATTCACCATGCGTTCCCCACTGTCAGGCTCCAAGTGAGCTCCCCTTCCACTCAACCTCCAACCAACCCTATAATGGCAGACAATCTTCCCACCTGTCCTCACTGTTCAGGCCTCACCCAAGCCCCGAAAGGCCAGGCAGAACCCTAACAGGCCTGGTCCTAAGGGCAGTGTGAAGAAAACAGGGAAAACTACAGTGGATATGCAGGGATCACTCCTCAGGCTGGAGAAGAGGAGGAATGGAGACAAAACCTGGAGGGTCTAACATGCATGATTTGGATGAAAATCCAGCCTGCATGGTCCCCTACCCTGGGTAGTACCCCTCTCATAAATTGTGAATGACTTTGAAATAGACCCAAAAGGTTATTAAACAGCTTTAATGGCAAAATGGACCTTGTTAGAATATAATTTTCCAAGTTCTGATCCTACAGAACTTGTACCCTCATGTTTTGGAGTAATCCTACAACTCTGTTGAGCTGTACATAACTAACAGCAATACAAATGATTCTGGGCCAAAGACAGTCAAATGAATGCTGTCTGGGTGAAAGAAAACTGATGGCCCCACAAGCCAGAACTACATCTATTTGAAATTCACTTCATAGAGTGTGTGCACATCTGCTCTTTGAACAGACTTTAACACCTTATTGACGCCTATCAATTAATAACTTATTAATTAATAAAATTGTTTATATGAGTCATGATTTTATATTTTTAAAAAATTATCGTTTAAAACTCACAAACTCACCTATGGTGTGGTGGAACATGTAATCCCAGTACTCTGGGAGAAAGATCACAAGTTCAAGCCCAGCCTGGGCAACTTAATAACTTAGCAAGACCCTATCTCAAAATAAAAAAATTAACAAAGGGCTGAGAATGTAGCTTAGTGCAAAGGTCCTGGGTTTAATTTTCAGTTTAACAACAAAAACCTCACAAACTCAAGTCTGAAGGGGGCCAATACTCTTTATTAGTTGCTCTAAGAAGAGAAAAGTGTTCACAGGTTGATAATTCTCCTGATTCCACACACCTTGAAGTGTGCTGGCCAGGGTGGGCACAGGAAGGCTGACAGAGCCTCAGTTTTCACTTCTGTCCTCCAGCAGCCATCAGGGGGCGCGGCTTCCTGGTTCAGTCTAAGCATCTGGCCCAGTTTGGGTGCTCAAAATATGGAGCTTTAAAAAGCGGTAGATAGGGTATAGTTCTTACCAAGACAAATTATCGATCTTGATCTAACTCTGAAGGTATTTAGCCAACTTCTAATCTCAAATTATATATATTTACAGGCCTGAAAAATGGCTGAGAGAAAGTGGACAAGACCAAGCAGCAGCTACCACTGGAAGAGCCATTGTTCCTGGGGTTTTCTTTTTCTTTTTTTTTTTTCCACTGGCACAGAAATCACTGAGCCTCAAACTGTTTTTCATAGTTGTGCTGGAATAAATGGGAAACCACAAAAATGAAGGCTTCCACTAAGCCCGTCATCGAATCTCAGTGGCAATAAAGAAATTACCCAGAACTATCCCCGATTTGATTAAACTCAGCATTTAAATGTTTGTTAACTCATTTAGTTCCCAAATTTGAAATTTTCTGAGATAAAATTCTGTGAAGGCCTTTTGTTTTGTTGTTGTTGCTGCTGTTGTTTTTGGGGGGTTTTCTGACTTTGCTTTGTGGTGCTGGGGAGCAAACTTAGCCCCATGTATGCCAGACAAGTGCTCTACCACTGAATCAGAGGTAAAACTGTGGTCTTCAATATTTCTTACGGCCCCTTGCTAAAGATCACCCATGCCTCCCTTGCTAGGTCCTGTGCAACTGCG
Source organism: Cuniculus paca (assembly GCA_004365215.1). Lineage (NCBI taxonomy): Eukaryota > Metazoa > Chordata > Mammalia > Rodentia > Cuniculidae > Cuniculus > Cuniculus paca. Next base: position 8,416 of record RJWT010053093.1, on the reverse strand, counting down.
GATCTTTACTTTTAATCAGTTTCATAAGAACAGCCACTGTGACCCTCAACCCCGATCCAAGCTGGAGTTTTTCCTTACATATGAAGTACCTACTACTCTAAGGGGTCTCAAAGGTATTCAACTGGCAGGTATAAGACAGTCAGAGTGTCTGTGTATCTGTCTGCCTCTCTCTCTCTCTCCATGTTAATCAAAAATAGACAACTTCAATAATAATTATAGAACCCTGGCTTTCATTTTACATTTCTCTAAGCAAAAACCCTGCCAATGCTTCTTAAGGTTTCCCCCACTTGTACAAAAATCTGTTTTCCTAAGCAAAGCTTCTGTTTCCCCGTAGCAGTAGGTATTTGTTTTTAAAAACTTAAAAGAAAAAGTCATTATGATGGCATTTTATTTTTATATTTTCTCCCACATTTTTCACTTAAAACAGTTCAGTAGTTAAGCTATACTCTATGATTTTTTTAATCACACATATTTTTTTCTACTGTTTAATGTGGTGCCTTCCTTTGTGTTGGGGACTGTTTCAGACACTGGGAACACAAGCAGCAAACTGAAACACAAAGCCTCTGCTCTCCCAGGACTGGCCTGGAAGGATAAAGCAGAGGAAGGGGATGAGAACGGGGGTGGCGTCCCACTACAGATAGGGTGGCTGGGGAAAGTCTATCTAGAACAGGGATAGAAAGAGCAGAGCCAAGGAGGCATCTGTGGGAAGAGGATAAGAAGTGGAAGAACAAAGCCCATATGCCAAGACTGAGGTAGGAGAATATTAATAAAAATGTTAACCTATGCTAGGGAATGTGGCTAAGTAAGCCATAAAACACTTACCTAGCATGCATGGGACCTTTTGTTCCATATCTAGCACCACAAAAAAAAAAAAAAAAAAAACCCCGAAAACCTTTTGATCGGTATGAATAATCAATACTATAAGCCAGGCATTGCGGCACATGCCTATAATCCCAGCACTCGGGAGGCTGAAGCAGGAGGATCATTGAGAGTTCCAGACCAGCGTGGGTTATAAAGTGAACTCAAGGCCAGCCTGAACTGCGTAGAGAGACCCTGTCTCAAAAAGATTTAAAAAAAAAAATCAGTACTATAAAAATTCAGTCAAAAGGAAAGAAATGTCTTATTCTGCTTAATATAGTACAGTTATATACCGAAGCCGGGCGTGGTGGCACATGCCTGTAATCCCAGCACTTAGAGGGTGAGGCAGGAGGATCATTACAAGTTCGAGACCAGCCTGGGCTACAAAGTGAGCCCAAGGCCAGCTTGAAGGGCATAGCAAGACCCTGTCTCAAAAAGACAAGGGCTGGGGATTTAGCTCAGGGGCCTAAGCACCTGGCAAGTGCAAGGTTGTGAGTTCAACCCCCAGTGCCACAAAAAAGTAAAATAAATAAATTAGACTTTTTGAAAAATAATTAGTACTTAGTCCCTTGTTTTGACTCTTGACCTCCCTTTTCTTCCTTAATAAACTTTGAAGACCCCATTCTGAAAACCAGTGACCAACCTCATCATACTATGTGAAGAGACAAGGCCATGCATGAGATGCATTGGAATGATGGCTGAACACCCCTTGAAAAGATAATTTTTCACTAAAGAATCCTCCCCATCAAGAAGTTAAACAGCTTAAAAACAGGATACTTTCCCAATACTACAAAAGCAAAATTTTGTTCCAGTGAGGTACCACTTTTTGAACTCTGTACCCTTCTATTCATTTGTTCTCACATCAACCAGATACAGCCCTGCTCCCGAGCCCTGGAACCTTCTAAACTAAGTCCAAGGTTTGTTTTAATTTTTTAAGAAGAGGTCTTGGTAAACTGCCCTGGCATCAAACTTGGGAGCCTCCTGCCTCAGTCTCCCTAGTAGCTGGGATTACAAGTGTGTGCTACAGTGCCAGGCTTTAAATTCAAAGTTTAAATTGGCTCTGCTGATCCGGCATGCTGAGGCCAGGGCTATCTTGCTCTCTACCTCTTCAGTCTACCCTTCCTCTTTCTGGGCCTTCTGAAGTCCCACCTTGCTAAGAAATCCAAATCCCATTTAATCTTGCCCTGCTTTATATAGCCTGTCCCCCTTTTCGAAATAAAAATACCAAGACATATTGTGAGTACATGGGTATGTCATATTAATTGCTGTAATTCAGTACAGTACTCAGAATACTTCATATTCTTAAAGTAAAATGTTTTAAAACAGTCTAACGAGGATTGGGATGGGAAAACTCATCCTCTGATAAAATGTATTCTCACAGCACAGGCCCATTGCCTTAGATTACTGCTCCAGGCCCTAACAAATAATTTTACTTTTCCAAAGAAGTCTGCTATCATCTTACAAAAGGATTTGGGGTTATTTCCAGACAGGAGTAGCTGTGGGTTGAAGGTCAAAATAAGGGGTAATCTGCAAGGTATTTCAACAGTTTGGGGAGCATCATCTTGGGGGAAAAAATCAGCCATGGCTGTCATAAACACTTCAGTCCTAATAGGGTGGACCAAGACGCAGGGCAGCTCAGCTACGTTCAGCACATCTGGGACTTGAAGCTCTGTGCTCAATTGTACCTCTGGAGTCCAAGATCTGGGAAAGATGCTGACCAATGCCTAACTAGGAACAAAGTTCTTCCAGAGCTGTCACAAAAGCATTCATTTGGCCCTGTGGCCCCAGGGGAGCCTTAAGAGCTTACAGTGCATCTGTACTTGTGGGTAAGTGTACTGGAGACTTGGAATCCACCCACACCTCCAACTATGTTGGGTGGGGGTGTGGACCACACCTGTATTTTCTTTTTGTAATGTTTGAAAATGTGTTGGTATTTTCCTTTGATGCAGCAAAAGCACTCCTCGAAATTTAACCAAAAAAGTCATAATTTAAAAGAATCCCGGTTCTCTACTTAGTAGGATAAGTACTGATGCAGTCTTCCTAATAGCAAAAAAACTGCAAAAAGTTGGGACTTCGCCACAGAGAACCCTACACAGCCTTTAGAAAGAAAACAATTCCAAAGTTCTTTTCCTTTGAGTCAGTCACACTAAGAGTTTTTCCCTTTAATGTTGCAATATTTTAACTAATAAAATGGGGGTAAATTCCCTTCAAATGGATGTTTTTCATTAGCACCAACAATTCTATTAAGTACTAGCTACTGTACAGAATGCTTGTTTTTTGTTTTGTTTTGTTTTTGTGGTACTGGGGATCCAACCCAGCAGCACTGTACCACTGAGCTACATCTCAGCCCTTTTTATTTTTTATTTTGAGGCAGGGTCTCACTATGTAGCTCAGGCTAGCTTTGAACTCATAATCCTCCTGCCTCAGCCTCCCAAACGGCTAGATTATAGGTGTGCACCACCATGCCTAGCTCAGAATGCTTGTTTTTTACAGGAAAATGTATTGGAAAAAAAATTTTAAGCTTCAAGCTTGTTCAAGTGATTTATATTAGCTGAATCATTCTCCCCAAGGGCCTCCAAATTATAAAGTAAGGAGAGTAGTAGCAAGTGAACTAAAGATCATAGCCAGTACATTAGCTTTAGGGTTAATCCACACCAAGGTAGAGCCAGTAACAGCTAACATTTTAGTCATTTTTTTAATAGAAGGCAGTAGTATGAGGTACAAATTCAAAAGGCATACAGAGGTGTACAGAGAAACCCCTCCCACTCAAGTCCTGAACCACCTAGTTTCCCAAACTGTATCACTTTGGAGCTCCTTTATACTGCTGCTTACTATTTGGGCTGCTATAACAAATAACTTTAGATTGGGTAATATAAACAATATAGTTTACTGCTCATAGCTCTAGAGGAACGGAGTCAAAGATCGAAGTGTCAGTAGGTTCTGTGAAGGCGAGGTCCCTGAGTAAACCTTCTATGTGTCCTTGAATGCTGGAAAGAGCAAGGGCACGCCCTTCAACCTCTTTCATAAACACACTAATCCCAATGGTGAGGGCTGAGTCCTGTGACTTAACCACTTTGCAAAAGGCTCCACCTCTTAACACTATCACATTAGGTACTGCATCCTAATATTTAGATTGGGTGGGGTGGGCGAGCACCAACATTCAGACTACAGCAAGCACCACAGTTTTGTGATTCTGTGATTCGGTGTGAGTGGCCCTGAGTTAAGAGCTCTGTAGGAGGCTGGAGGGCACAGGTAGTGATCTTTTAATTATCTCCACCTTAGATGTGAGGATAAGGATCCCACACATCTGTGGTGGACTGAGGGGAACATTCAACTTGTAAAATTCTCATTGTTCATAAGACAAAAATCCATACTCTCAGAAAATACTGCCCTCCCACCCACTACACACACACACACACACACACACACACACACACACACATCCCAGTCCTGTTGTTTCTTCAGCCTGGAACATTCTTCTATCACCTATCACCATTCCTCTGCCTGGATAACTTGACTAGCATATAAACTTTACAATCAGTTTTGGTTTTTTTTGGTGGGAGGGGCTGTGTTAAAACTACAGATCATGGGTGGAAAGTTGATATTTTAACTATATTTTTCCCAATCCAGGAACATGGTACCTATTTGGGTTCACTTTAATTTCTCCAGGGATTTGGTATACTTTTCAGTGTGCAGACCCTGTACACATTTTGGTAGATTTATATCAGCATTTCATTCTTTTCAGAGCTATTGCAAGTGACACTGGACTTTTCCAATGATTTACTGCTCAGATATAGACATACAATTTTTACATATGATCTTAGATCTTATAACCTTGCTAACTCACTTATTAGTTCTAGCTTTTTTATTTAGATTTACAGACATTTATGCCATCTGCCAACAGAGGGAATCTTTTCTTCCTTTCCAACAGCTATTTATTTGTTTATTTATTTATTTATCTAGCTATTATTTATGTTGCTCTAGCTAGAGGCATCTGGGATGACGCTGAACATGCGTGGGGAGAGTAGACCTCATTATCTCTGTCCATCTTACAGGGGCAGCATTCTTCCTTTCTCACTGAGAGAGATGTCAGTCATAGATTTTTTGTAACTGGTCTTTTCAGGTTGAGGGTGTTTCCTTCCTTTCCAAACTTGCTAACAGCCTTCATCATAAATGAGTGAATTCTGTCAAGTGTTTTTCCTGCATCAATTGTTGCAGTCACATTTTTCTCTTCTTTAAGTTGTTAATATGATGGAGTCCACATATTGATTTTAAAATACAGCACCAGCCTTTGGTTCTTGGGATAAGTCACAATTCATTGTAGTATACTAGTCCTTTTCTATATTGCTGGATTTGATTTCCTAGCTACACTGTTAAAGATTTTCGTGTCAGTGTTCATAAGTATACTGGTCTATTACATTCTTCTTTTGAACTCTGGTTTTAGAAAACAGTTGTACTCTATACTTAATGCCGTTTCTAAGATCTTGGATAATAATTTTATTATTTTTAACCATCATAAAGACTTCATAATAGTTACAACTCTGCTTTTCTGCTACAATTTATTTGATTCCAGGTCCTTGATCAGGAAGACAACAGCATTCCACAGGAACATGGGACTGCTTCACAGGAGGCCACATTACGTTGGCAGAGCTGAGAATCCTCACCCCTATCGCAGGCATGCACCTGCATCACTTCACAGATGGGGCAGAGCCAGGAGTACAAAGGAATCTTCAACACTAAACAAAATGCGGAACACTTCACAGTTTCACAAGTGTCATTTGGTGTTCATCTCGGACCAAGCTGTATCTGATCTCTTGACCAGCTCTTCACAGAGAGAAAACCAAGTCTGACTCAAATGAAACCCGGTTGAGCAGCATGTCCAGCACAGGGACCAATACCTTCTGCACGGGGTCTATGGTCAGTCATTTACCGGGTTTGCAGCTTTGTAAACATGGGCTATTTTTATGTTCTGTGTAGTTTCCTTAATGTGTTTTCACTGGATCGTAGTAAAAATCCAGGGTTTTGGTGGTGTTGTTGAGTTTTGTCTTGCTTTGTTTTGTATTTTTTATTTTTTTTTAATATCCCAACCCAGCGCATCCTCTAGAGAGCAATAAATGGTCAGGGATTGTGCTAACTGGTTAATAAAAAAATAAAGGACAGTGTCTATCAGATAAAAGATTTCCCATTATCCAGCCCTGAAATGCAATTACTCAGATTTGTCTTTGAGTTACCTAAGGTACTTTAACCTCTAAATTCTTACAACTCTTAAAATGCACAATTAGCCATTATCACTCACATTCTACTATCAAGGAAGCCAAATGAGATTGGTTTAAAAAAGTTCAAGATCAGCCGGGCCTGGTGGCACACGCCTGTAATCCCAGCACTCAGGAGGCTGAGACAGGAGGATCCTGCAAGTTTGAGACCGGCCTGGGCTACAAAGTGAGCTCAAACGGCATAGAGAGACCCTGTCTCAAAAAGACAAGGGCCAGGGATTTAGCTCAGTGTCAAAAGCGCCTGCCTAGCAAGCGAAAGGTTGTGAGTTTGATCCCCAGTGCTGGGGGAAAAAAAAATAAGAGTTCAAGATCAGCAGACTTAAATTTTTAATTTAACATCTCCTATTACACATCTTATGTCATAAAAGGTCCTAAACAAATGCGCAGCAGGGATAGTGGCATACACCTGTAAACTCAGCACTTTGGGAGGCTGAGGTAGAAGGATCACAAGTTCAAGTCTAGCCAGGGAGCCTTAACAAGACCTAGTCTCAAAATACTTAGGTGGGAGAGGTTAGGGATGTAACTCAGTATGAAGGCCCTGGATTTAACCACCAAATCACCTAAAAAGAAAAAAAGAAAAGGCACTGTAAGAAGTTCAACAGGACGTAGGAGAGGCTCAATGAAAGGATGTGGAGCAACCAGAACTTCTTGAGGGATCTTTTAAACTGGGATGTCTTGGAGGCGGCCTCTTCCTCCATCCATAGTGGAGAGTGGGCCTGTTAGATGAGCAGGCCAGCATTACACAGGACCTGCATTCACGGGAACTGCATGCTGCCCACCTAGATGCCAAAACCTTCCTAAGCCTATTATTCCAGCACTGGAGAAACTTACCCATAGGGTACCAGGCTGCCTCAAGTTCACAGAAACATCTTTGGTCTGGAGATTTACTGCACTCAAATCCACATGTTCAGGAGGCAGTAAAGAGCAAGTCAGAAACTAAACCCCAGCTCTGCTCCCATTAGCTATATGTAATAAATCACAATTTGATTTGTTTTGTTTTTTGAGACAGGGTCTCACTATGTAGTTTAAACTGGTCTTGAACTCACTAAGTAGCACAGGTTGGCCTCACACATAGGACAATCATCCTGCCTCAGCCTCCTGAGTGTTGGGATTATAGGCACGTGCCACTATGCTCAGCTTTTTAAAAAATTAGCATGTTTGCAGTACATGTTTATAATCACTTTAGGCAGTACGTACGTGTATTTAACGTATCTTGATTCTTTTTATTCCTCTTCCCTCCCTTCTCTTTTTCTCTCCTCATCTACAAAAGATGTATCTCCCTGTTTCCTATTGTCTATCTTTTACTTTGGTTTTTTTTTTTGGAGGGGGGTTCTCATATAAGAGGAGTTATACACTATTTGAGTTTGTCTGTCTAAACAAATCACAATCTTTGTGCATCAATTTCCTCCTCAATAAAAGGGGATTAAAAAAAAGTCACCACTCACTAAATGATACCTACTGTTATAATTTTTTAAAAAGTCTCATCCAATCCACAGTCTGTTCCCACATCATGGTACACACAATAGTATACCCGTCTCATCCCAAGGGCAAAACTGCTTTCAACCAAGTTGACAAATAAGATAAATAACAACAAGCAAAAGCAAAAGCCAATACTAACTATAATTATTTCAGTAAATGGTGTCTGGAAGTAAAAACCAAAAAGGGAATTTACACTCATAAGGAGGTAGAGGTAATTTAAATCAGTTGTTCAAATCAATTCTTTTCCACAAGATGTGCACATTTATTGTTTGATACAAATGCTGTAGACATTCCCCCTAACTAAGCAATAGGTCTGGGTTTCATTTTGAAAAGCCATAACCTATGTGACTGCACTAATGATTAATTTTAATAATACTTCAGATTAGTTTTACTATCAAATAACATTCCACTTAAAAACGTAGGTCACCAGGCTGGGGATTTAGCTCAGTGGTGTAGGCGCCTGCACGACAAGCCCAAGGTCGTGAGTTCGATCCTCGGTGCCGCAAAAAAAAAAAAACTTAGATCATTAGGAAGTAAATCATGTTTCATTCAAATACATAATTATGATTTGGGGGTGACATTTGCATGTTTCTTTAGAGACAGGACATATTAACTAGCAACAATGACAGTTAACATTTATTACAAACCAATTAAATGCCTAATGCACGAGGTGTTAATTTTTAGATATTACGTCATTCTCTTAATCACTTGAGTTTGTTACAGAAAAATCTCAGCCTTATGCTTGACTACTAATAGGAATGGCTCTGGCAGCAAGCCGTTTGCTAGCACCTGTGTGGGGTTTTTAA
>RJWT010053092.1:0-10465 GCA_004365215.1 Cuniculus paca | reverse complement strand
CAAAACAAAACAAAACAGAATGAAAAAAGCAAAAGAAAACAGAATAGAGTCAAACATAATATAGCATTTCAAAGCAGAACACCGCAAGCTATACAGGTTTTCAAAACATAACAACAGGAGATTAACAATGGTTACCCTAGTGTCTCTTGCTTTCTTCAAAATGGTTGTTCTTACATTTACAGACAATAAACTCAAACAAAACAAAGTAGTATAAAACCAGATAAAAGAGAATAGCATTACAGGTGATACTGGGAATTTAACCCAGGGAGCACTGAACTACACCTTCATCCTTTTTTTTTAATTATCTATCTATCAATCTATCTATCTATCTATCTATCTATCTATCTATGTATCTATCTATAGACGGAGTACTCTCTAAATTCCTTAGGTTGATACTAAAATTGCAATTCTACCTCAGCTTCCAAAGTGGCAATAGGTATGCACCACTGTGCCCAGTTTTTTTGTCTCATTTTAAAACAGGCACCCTGTTGCTGGGTGTGGTGACACATGCTTGTAATCCCAGCACTCTGGGAGCCTGAGGCAGGAGGATCTCAACTTCAGTATCAACTAGGCAACTTTTTGACTTAGCAAGACCCTGTATCAGTGATGGCAAACCTTTTAGAGACTGAGTGCCAAACTACAACCCAAATCCTACTTATTTATTGCAAAATGTCAACACTGCAATTAAACCTGAATGCTGAGGTTTTAGTTTAGAGAAAACAACTCTACATTAATAAATTTTGTCTTGAAACAAATTCATTATAACACATGTGCTCTAAGTTTGCCACCACTGCCCTATATGAAAAACAAAACAAAAAAAAAAAAAAAAAAAGGAAAAAGGAAAGAAAAAAATAAAAAAGAAAAGAAAGGACTGGGGATGTATCTGAGTAGGGAAGCCCTGTTAATCCCTGGTACCAAAAAATAAAAACATATCCGTGGACCATGGTTTACACATTATGCTTATTGTTGATACCTTACATGAGGAAGTTCTGCTGGCTGTATCATTTGCCCAATATTCCTCCAAGGAGGAAATGCTAACCAGACTGAAGTAAGATTAAAAAATAAATAAATGAATAAATAAATAAATAAGATAGGTGAACAGAAGGTAAGATAAATTGTAATTTAAAAAAAAGGTAGTTATTTCAGTTCCTTTTTCCCTTTCCTTTTCACTCATTAAAAAAAAAAAAAAGTCCTTAAGGATTTTAAAGACTCAGCCTGTGGATTGGGCCCTGGGCCCAGGCTTTCACCTGTAAGTTGGCCTTCCTCCCACAGACTTCCACCCTCAACAGATCCCAACTTCAAATGCATGCGAAGAGTGTATATTCTAACCCAGCCCACTAAAAGAGTGTCCTGCCAGACTGTAGAAGCGACATCCCAGACCACAGCACGCCTCTCTCTTGAAGGCCCCCACTCTATTCTCTTCGTGGACTGTTTACAATTCTGCCCAATCAACCTTCCTATGCCTCTCACAAATAGGTCTTGAACAGATTTTGTGTGTGACAGAATCAGAGAACCCACAGCCTTCCCCGGGGCCAAGGCCAGCCATGGTGCCTATCCCCTCCTTGGTCCTATCTGGTGACAGGATCAATGTAAGTCCACAACCGTGGGCCCTGGGAACTGTATCATCCGGCTCTCTGTTGGGTGCTAGGCATGTAGAACAAATGGACTTTCTCTTTCTGGTCTTAGTAATCTGGTAATTAGTAGTTTCCCTATTTCTTTCTTTGTTTTTTTTTTCTTTGTGGCGCCAGGGATTGAACTCACAACCTTGTGCTTGCCAGGCAGGCGCTTAGGCCACTGAGCTAGATCCCTGGCCCAAGTTTCCCTATTTCTTAATCTTATATGTATTTCATCTGCTCATTTTCTAGGCTGTGTTTTGTATCATGTCTTCAGTTCTGTCCTCTAATTCACTAATATTTTTACCTAGCTGTGCCTAATACCTGCTCTAACCAATCAACTAAGATTTTGTTAATTGAACAATTCTACTTTTTATTTCCAAAAGCTTTATCTGGATTATTTACCAATTCATCTGCTCTCAGAGGGGAGTCTCTGTTATTGCTTGCTTCTTTTTGTGTTTCTTTTATTTAAATTTTTAATAATAATTTTCATGTTCTTTAATTACTACAATATTTTAAACTCTTAGAGGACTAAATCTGATCTTTCTGATACCCTCATAAACTTTCCTGCTTTCACTTTTATGACTATTGGATGCATCTATATTTAATTGATATTAATCTGTAGGAATCCTGAAGACTTAAATTGAGGATGTGTTTCTACAAAACTTCATTTTCTGTGTGGAGCCATGTGCCCCCCTTGGTGACCCAGGACCAGTGTGACCCCATGTTTCTAGTTTCCTGTCTTCACGAGGCAGCTGTTCTCCACAAGTCTCCCATGTTGGCTCCAGGCTCCTTTTCTGAGGGTGACTGGCATTAGATCAACTTGCTCTAGTGACGTATGACCCACTGCATCGTTTTGCTGCATGAGCCTAGAAATGCGTGATATTTTTATTTTGTTGAAGAGATCCTACCCCTATTTTCTTATGAATCCTTCCAGTCATGCTTTCTCCTTCCATAAGTTCACCAAAAGTACACTTCCTGATGATTGGGGGACTAACGTAACTCCCAACCTGTTAGATGTCAGCAGCGCCAAGTTTGTGTTCCCCAAATCAAAGAATGAATTCTGAGGAACCACAGAGGTTAAGAATGGGAAAAATATATTGAGAGAGGTAGCTCCTGGAAGACAGGAGCGAGCCCAAGTGGGTTGCCAACGAGTCCACTTCTCAAAGGAAGTTTTATAGAGCAAAATCATGAGGTAGGTAGAATGTGGGTCTAAACTCTGATCAGCCAATGAGTATAGCTGCTCAGGTAATATTGAGCTGATAGGGAAACAGGGATCATGTTGCAAGTGTACAAAGAGTATTGTAGGAAGAACAAAGAGTATTTTAGGAAGGGATGGATCAGGAGGTTCTGGTCACCTAACTGGGTGACTGATGTCCATCTAGTCTTTATTGGACCAGGCAATACCAATCATAGTACATTGCCTGGCCTTCAACAAGTGCATCTCCAGCCACAGTTGTAATATGTTGTCGTCCTCTGCACTGACTCCCTCCAGAGCCTAGCACTGTCTGTGTGCCTACAGTTTTACTTAAATTAGTTGTCTATAGTATTGCGGCCATCATTAACCTCCATGCTGTGAAATGGTAATGTCACTTCTGAGCCTGCAAGTACTTACTGTAATGGTTAATTTTATGTGTCAACTTGGCTGGCCCATGGTAGCCAGATACTTGGTCAAGCATTAGTCTAGCTCTGTGTGAAAGTGAACTTTGGTTGAACTTTGGTGAGGCAGGCTGACCTCCATAAAGTGCTCTCTCACCCACTCAGTTGCAGGCCTGAATAGAATGCAAGTCCATATCGCCAAGCAAGAAAGAATTCTCCAGTACGTAGAAGACCTATAGACTTGAGCTGCACTATCATCTTTTCCAACCATCCAAATAAGCCAATTCATAAAACAAATTTCTTTATAGAAATATATGCATCCTACTGGTCCTATTTCTCTAGAAAAGCTTGACTAATCACTTGTTATGTCAGTAGGTTTAACAGGGCTGATCACTGCCTTTTCTTGGAAACTCTTTTCATAGTTTTTAGAATGACACATTCTCCTGGGTTTTCTCCAGCCTCATTGGCTGTTCCTGCTCTGCCTCTCTTGCTAATTCTTACTCATCTTCTCAACCACTAAGTATTGGCATGTTCCGCAGCTGAGTCTTCAGACACTTGCTCTTGTTTACCGCACTGAGTCTCATGGTTTTAACATTACATACCCTGATACACCAACAGATTCTGATGATCTCCAATTCAAATCTCTTCCTTTCTTACCAGACTCATAAGTCCAGCTAAGTGCATGCTTGTCGTTAGATGTCTCAAAGGTGGCATTTCTAAAACCAGTTAGTGAGCTCCTCTCCTTGACTCCTCCTCCTTGCTATTTTCTCCATCGTAATCTAATTACTCAGCTCCCAAACCTCAGAGTTATCCCTGGATTCCTTTTTTTTCCCCGTGATGTACCACATCCAATCTGTAAGGAAAAGCTGGTGTTCTGCTTTTAACATACAGCTAGACTCCAACACTTCCTACCACCCTCATGGTGACCTCAGTAGTACCTCTCACCTCCCAGGAGGTCCCTTTGTTTCTACCCATATACAAGGCATTCCTTTTGGCTGTAAGTAAAAGCCAGAGTGAGTCTTTAAAAACACAAATCCCACATCTCACTCTACTGCCCCCAACTAATCAGATTTTTCAACTTGGGGAAAGCAAACCCAGCGTGATCATCTCATTCCCTCTATCTCCTGTTCTGGCAGTGGACGTCACCCATCCCTCTCATTGCTTGTTTCTTCTGCTGGCTTTGCTCTTCTCACAGATGACTGTCCTCATAGCTACCTCCCTCCCTGTGTTCTGACTTTGTTCAGTGGTCCCCTTTTTGGTCAGGTCTTCCAGAGCCCACTATCCACAGTTCAACCTCTCTCTCATTTTCTACCAGGTCTCCCTCCTTTATTTCTCCATGGCATTTAGGCAACAACTCCATGTTTGACTCCCTTATTATATTTTTCTGTCTCCCTCACACCGCAGTATCAGCTCCATGATAGTAGGAGTTTTTGTTCTGTCCACCATACCATTCTCAATTCCCAATTCAATACTTCAACCAGAGGAAGCACTCAGTACATACTGACTGAGTGAATGAAGAAACTGTGAGTCTCCATTACAGGAGAGTATGAGAAAAGGGACAGTCTCAAACATTATGGGGGAAGTATGATTAGTGGAATGTTTCTAGAGACTGCGTGTCCTCGAGTGAGCCATGAGCTCTGGCACTCACAGTAAATGCATTTTGCCCCTAAACCTGTGCAACTCCAATCAGTCACATGTTATACCTGGCCTCTGAAGGTGGCTGTCTTTTCCACCCCTGGTCTAACAGGAAGGATCCTTTGCTCCTGTGACCACAGCAAGAATACTCAACATTTTCCTCCAAACCATACATTCTTCAGCACCTCTCAGCCATTTATTTCACTCTTTCTTTTGCTTTTTCTCCCTTTTCTTAGTCTAGATGACTCTGATTCTCCATTCTGAGTCAGTTCAAGTTCAAAGCCTCTGAACCCTTTGCTGGACACCTGGCAGTGAGTCACCTCTGGGTCTAGGTAACACTTTGTGAGGTGTTTAATTACAATTCTAGTCTGGATCAGGTTGCATTCTGTGTGTTTGGATTCCTGCCTCCCGATTAGACTGAAAGTAAACTTGTGACCTCCTTGTCTGTGTCACTGGTGTCTCAGATGCAGTGGTGGCCTCTGTTTTTGTTTGCATAAACAAAGAAATCATTGAATGTCTTTTCCTAGGCTTCTTCTCACGCCTACCTTTCTTCCAAGTAAAATGTTTAAAACATGACATTAGAACGGTGTATGTTCCTGGATAAAGTTGATCCTGAACAGTCTCCAAACACTTTCAAAGTAAGATACTGTCCCTCTAAAGTATCTAAGTGCAGCATCTTAATAAGATACCCAAGATCATTTATCAGGTGGGTAAATTGAGCAACCGTAGCAGCTCAGCTCTACTTCACTGCTATACTTTACATGGTGAAGTCTGGATTAAAACTTGCTTTCATCAATAGGAATGATAATTGAATATATTACTGGTTTAATTTACTTGAATCTTTTTTTTTTTTCATACAGAAAGTTAAAGCTCAGAATAAAAAGGTCAAGTAGGGCTATTCTGAGGCTTCCCTTCTTCAGGTTCCCAAAGAGAAATACACTTTTCCTTCTTTTCTGTCCCTAAATCTCACATGAAATTTAGGGAGCCCAAACCTAGCTCGTGTCACATGTTCACTGATTCACTTTGCCAGAATCAAGTAACTCCACACCCTAAGAAGTGGCTGGAACCCAGGATGACACAATCTGTGTTTGTCACATTGCCAACCTGGAAAAAGAAAGAAATTGTTTAAAGGCCCTTTTGTTGCATAATAATGTTTTATTCAGAAGGAGAGGAAAAGTTGGATTGATACAAAAGGCAATTCTTCTCGTTTTCCTACTTCATCCCACAGCCAAATCAATTCTTTGCTTCTGTGTTGCTAGTGCCTCCTACGACTTTATGCAAGGGGATGTCTCACGGGCTCCCATTCAGCTGCTCATCACAGAGTTTCTACAAACCTCGCCAGTGCAGCTGGAGAGAGTGACACAGTGGAAGGAGCGCGGGTGATGGGTGGAGTTTATTTTTAAGTGTGGTTTGTCCTTATTTTATTCAAGAACATAGAATTTTTTAAAAAATATGGATAAACAAGAGAGTCATTTTTGACCACCCGAGAATGGAAACTAGGAAGGACACTTCAGTCCTGGCTTAAGGTTTTAAGAATCCAGAGCAAAACACATTGCTTGCTCACTGAAGTAAATATTCTTGACCTTTGTGCGCAGGCCGATGACTGGAACACATTAAAAAACAAGGGGGGGAACCTTATGACTTGGACCAGGCTTGTTTATTACATTCTTTTCTGTCTTACTAATATCTAGGATCTAGGCCCATATCGAAATACCACGTAAGGGAAGCTAAAGAGCTTTCTCTGTAATTTATCTAATACCTTCTCAACCAGACCTGAACATTTCACTATGTAGACTGAATTAGACAATCAAGTATTCTGCCTCTTCAGTGTAGGCTGAATAAAATATGTTTAGATTTAGAGTTTTTAAACATAATTCAAATAACAAGTAAACATGGAAAATGATATTTTCTACCATTATTCTGAAAATCCTGAAGGAATTTTTCTAGGCTAGGGCTTTAAAGGTGCTATCAACAAACTCAGAAAGAAAGTACTTGAATGTAAGTTTTTAAAATAAAATATGAGGCTAAGAGTAATTTGCATTATAATTTGAGTATGGGAGTAATGAAATATTTTATAAAAACCTTCTTTCTAATATGAGGCTTAGAGAAGCACACATTTTGCAGTGATCCCCTGTGGTTTCTGTCTGTGTGCTACCCTGTTTTCTTGTCTTCTCTTTCTTTTGGTAACACCCCGTAGGGGTAAATGTGCTTGCACTAAGAGAGCTGCCCATTAGGATACCCAGCCCTCCATGTTCCAACTGCTATTGTACTAGCCACAGTGTTTGAACGTTGGTGTGGCCCCAAGTGTTAGCTACTCAATATCTTTCTACATGAACTAGCCAAATACTAGTGGATGGATAGCCATTGCTACCTGGGGCTCTGCTCCTTAGACTCTAAACCAGACTGATTTGCCGTTGGATGTACTGAAAATAAGTTGAAGATGAATAGATAGATGTGACAGAAGGGACAAAATGAAGCATGTTGACTTTGCTTGCATCTCTGGTTCTGGTCTCTGAGCTCCTCCAATATGCAGCTTTTCCTTCAGTGCTCTGACCTACCTCACCTTGTTCTAGAAATCCAGTCTCTCCATTCTAATCCAGCTCAAATTGGCTTTGGCACTTGAAACCAAAGTGTTCTAATTCAGGAACATCCATTCAAGCTTATATTGTATTGACATTTAATGCTTATGGGAAATTTTTTATTGACAAAAACTATAAAAATTGGCATAGCCAGTTTACTATGTTATACTCTGTAATATATTGTTTATTACGAGAAGCATTTAAAATAATTTGCTTGAAGACTTTGCTTTTCACTTTTCCTCCTTTATTACTCTCTAGTACAAAGCTCATATTAGTTAAGAGTGACAGTAAATTGATCATTGGAATTAGGGACTCCAACCTAGTGTGGTGGTGCATGCTGTAATTCCAACAGTTGGAATGCTGAGGCAGGAGGATCACTTTTTTTTTTTTTTTTGCGTGGCACCAGGGATTGAACTCATGACCTCGTGCTTGCCAGGAAGGCGCTTAGGCCACTGAGCTAAATCACCAGCCCTTGTCTTTTTGAGACAGGGTCTCACTATGCCATTCAGGCTGGCCTTGAGCTCACTTTGTAGCCCAGGCTGGTCTCAAACTCACAAGGATCCTCCAGTATCAGCCTCCCAAGTACTGGGATTACAGGCGTGAGCCACCACGCCTGGCTAGGAGGATCACTTTTGAAGTACTTTTAATGCTTAAGAGATATTCCTGTATTGTGTCTAAATTGTATACCACATCTACTGATACACATAGATATCCCAAATATTCAATTTTCTGCCTATACCAACTGGTAGTCAAGAGGACTGAATCCCAGCCTTTGAAATTTTGTTTAGTAATTCTAGAGTTAAATTTGTTTACCTTCTCTGGAGCTCAGGAAAAAGAAGATATTGGAATAGATGGGGTGTCTTTTAGCTCCAAAATCCTAGGATTTCACAGCTAGAAAAAAGAAGTCAGTTTTGTTAGAAAAAGAGTGCTGATTTTATTTAAAAAAAAACAAAAAACAATCAAACACCACTCGTGACTCCTTCCTTTGGCCTGTTTACCAGAAACATTTTGTGAATATGATTTGGGAAAATAAAGCCACCTGACACAAATGAATGTACACTATGTTAGCCTTGGGGAAAATTCTGTTGTCTAAAGGACTCCAAAGTCATTGACCTAGATGGTGAGCTGATAAGGGGCCAAAACCAACAACAACAAAAAGCTCCCCCAGAAATCTTAAAAATGTTATTTATATAATATCAGAACCACAAGAGAGAATTTTTAAGAAGACCAGATCTTTATACCTGTTTCAGGGGGCCGGAGATGTAGCTCAGGGGCACAGTGCCTGCTTGGCAAGTGTCCTAAGTTCGATTCTCAGTACCAAAAAAAAAAAAAAAAAGAAAATGAAAGGCAGAAATTTTGAGCTGGAAATTAAAATAACCGTGTAAAAACTGATAAACTTGGTATTCAGTTATTTCTTTATAAAATTATTAATTTTTTTTTCTTAAAAAGTTCAATGATGTTTTAAATGTACATCATTAAGATTCAAGCTCTATACAATATTTTAACACTTTCACCCCCTTCCTCTTGCAGCAGGGCTGGGATCAAACCTAGGGCCTTGTGTGTGCTAAGCAAGTATCCTCAGCTCTACTTTGACATTTTTTAAGAAACTGATTTCAAAATGTCAGAGAGAAAAAAGGCCCCAATTTTTCACTTTGGTTTTGCTACCGAAACAAGAATTGCAGGAGAAGCAATAGCAGCCCTGTGCTATGCCATCACCATTTCATGGCTCTGAGACTTTGGTATTATAATAGACTGGGGGAGGAGAGGGAGACCAGCAGAGATCACCAGGATTGTGGGACAGTGACATGGCGTACAATTTATTGTGTCTGGGCACAGGCAGGCAGAGTAAGGTAAGACCCTTTGTTATGGTTGATATATTGTGTCAACTTGAGAAGTTTAACTGAGAGACTCAGCAGTGAGCCAGCTTTCTTACTTTGTAAATATCCTCATCCTGTGCAAAGGAGGGCAAGGACATTTTGTGAGTGCTACACCACCCTGGGGGGGTAGGGGTGGTGGCCTGTGTACAATATAAGGGAGGAGAAGAGGTTTGTTTTTACCTCTTTTGCTCTGGCTGCTGCCTTGAAGTGTTGCCCCAGTGCCATGCCATCCTGCCTTGGAGCCAGCTGATTATGGACTGAAATCTCCAGAAACTGTAAGCTAAATAAACCTTTCCTTGCTTCACTTTGGGTGTCAGGTGTTTGTCTCAGCAACGAAGAAAAGTAACCAAGACACCGTCTGCCCTGAACAAAGAGAAGGTGTCCCTTTTACAGAGACGGAAAGAAGGCAGTGGACATTAGGCGGGAAGATTTTAATGAACATCTGTGATCAAAGTTCTCTGGCTGTCTTGCACTTCAGTGGACAGGGTTTTTGAAGGTCTGGTGTAAATTTTTGGGTCTCTCCAGATGTCCCCAGGACCTGCAAAGTTCCTTGTCCTATCTTATCTTCTCCACGACATCCTGTGCTTGCCCATGACAACTTTGGTACTGAGCTGAGTTCCCTGCAGAGAGTAGTAACTTTGCTGGCAAGCAGGTTTGGGGCTGGGAGACTCAGGTCTGCTTGGAACCTGACAGGTATGTTTGATAATTTCAGTTGCAAGATGGAGAAACTCAGTCACTCTACCTCAGGGTATTGAGTGCCCAGGTTTGGTTTTAGTTCCTTTGGTTTGTAAAGAATACTAATGGAAATTAGAGAAACTGAAATTTCAGTCGTGATATCAAGCCTCCCAGGGATCACAGAACAGCTGAACAGCCAAGGAACCTTGGAGGACAGCAACGTGCAGTCTGGGGACCTTTCTAGGAAAGCAGGAGTTCTCCTCCTGACAGGACATCCCAGGCTCCTGAGGCCCTCGTGTGTTAAGGTTTTTGTCTACTACACCTGGGGAAATGCCCAGTTCATCTGGTTTTTCAAAAGCTCCAAGCTAGCTCTCAGGCGTGCTGCTCTGTGTGTTGCCTGGTTTTGCAGCTCTCTTGATGTCTGCCTAAGGATGATTCCACTGCTTCTTGCTCCCTCAGTTTCCATGGTCGAATGTTTGCCCCAAAC
>RJWT010053091.1:0-10468 GCA_004365215.1 Cuniculus paca | reverse complement strand
ACAACAAGGGAACAAACACATCTGCTCGGCCCAAAAGCTTTCTTGGGTTCTTTCATCAACCAAGAAAAGTTTGACAGAACTCTTCACAGAATCCCACATCTCTGAGGCCAAATCTAGTCCTCAGTTTCAGTCTCCTCATCTGTAAAATGGGGCATTTTGGCCTTGCAGTGTTGTGTGAGGTGCATTTAAGGCACCTCATCAAAATCTTAGCAGAGTAGAAAGAGACCAGCACAGTCTTCCCTGTCCTCCCCAATCCCTCTGCCTGGAATTCTCTCCCTTTCCCCTACCTAGTGACATCTTCTTCCCTCTCACGTCCCCTTGGGGCTATCCATCTGGACATTCCCGTTGATCTTTCTCTCTTCTTTATTTCTGAAGCCTTTACTGTCAGGAGCCAATAACTCAAGGTTTCTAACTCTTGCTTGGTTTTACTTGTAGTTCTCTCTTTCCCTCTTCCCAAACACAGAGAAAACAACTGATACAAGGGTGAAATCTGTAGCATAAATATTCTTGCTCTACTCCCTTTACCATTCCTGGCTCAAGGCTGACGGTGCATTCGAAAGAGGTTTACCAACTTGTTTATAAAAGGCTTTTCATCTCAAGGAATTTTATGTCATTATTTTTTTCTAGTTCATCTTACACATAATAAACAGTGTGACCATATCTGTGATCAAACACTAGAGAGGAACAAACCACACTCTGCCCGACACTTCCATTGCTTGTTAGTGCCTGGATACCTTCCCTTTCGTTTTATATCTGTATGTGCTGAGAATTTGTACAGAGCTGTGATCCCAGTGTAGAAGAAACCTGGCATTCTGCCTTTCTCCCTCAATCTGCTACCATGGGCATTTTTCCATTTTGTGACACTGTCTTCATAACTATCATTTTTTAGTGGCTGCATAATACTGAAGCACGTGGGTATAGTCTAATCTACAGCACTGTTTCCCTCCTGCTGGTGACAGAGGCTGGCTCTGCATTTCCACTACTATAGACAAGGCTAAATCTTGCTGACCATGCTCAGCGCTGACCATGGCTCAGGGGCAGCACTGGGCTCTGAAGCATGCAGCTCTCTGGCTGCAACGCTGACTTGACTTGGGGCCATTTCCTGCCAGTAGGAGGACTGGAGAGAAGCTCTCACCACACTCACAGCTTCCTGGTCATCTGTAGCCTAATCCTAGGGTCTCCCCTTCCAGCTCTAGGGAGCTGTTAGCAGTCACATGTGAAAGGAGGTGGTGGGGAGCTGCGTCTCAGGTGCTGCTGCCTTCTGCTTCTTCTGCTATCAGTAGACACCAGTGGTTCTTGGGCTAACGGAGCAGGTCAAGGGCAGTGAGGAGACAAGACGGGAGATGGGGAGGGCAGGAGCACCAGGCTATGGGATTCCGCTTCTTCAGAGCACTCCTGCTCCCAACCAACCCTACCATCTACTTGTACCAATCCTACAATCTACTACCTCTGTCCACCCTGGCCTCCCCTCAGATTCCTAAGCACACACTGCTCCCTATTCTGAATGCCCTTCCTTGGCCGATGTCTCACCCCTCCACCCCAAGCTCGTGTCTTCTTTGCTTGATGTCATGTCTGACTGCACCATCTGTAGCTGTTCGCTGGCACTGTACCCTACTCCACCAGAGCACGTAACAAAACGGTAAATCAGATACTTCCCTCTATAGTTTTATCTTTTGTCCCCTCCTCCCTAACTAGACTCATGCTCCAAGAGGACAATGACTCTTGAGGGAGTCATTGCTGGTCTCCCTCCATGGTGTGGTAGCCAGCCTCTCCCGGACACTGGACTCAGAGCTATTAAGAAGGCACATGAGTAACAAAATAATCCTGGCAGGAATATCCCATGAGGGGATGAGAGAAAGGATTATGGAAGGGGATTTGGTAGCTTGAGTTTGTTCTGCAAACCACAGCTTGAGAGCCTCCAGTTCCAACTATGAAGCTCTCCTTGTGATCTGTGACCTTGGACAAAGAGAGGCCCTCAAGGTTCTGCCTGTGCTCTCCGGACATCTGAGAAAGAGGGCCAGCTCCTAAATCTAGTTTCAAAGCTCTTGTGTTATACCCTGCTGGAAATATTGGGACAATCTTAAATTATATACAAATCTCTCTGTTTAAAATATTAAAAACAAACCTGAAAATTCAGTCCATCATGGATTTTCCAAGAAACTTCCCAAATTTCACCAAATCTGGTCTAAGCTCATCTCCCCAAACAATCAATTCTCCCATCCTCTGGGCTTTCATTTTCCCATCTTAATTTTTTTTTTTTTTTGTGGCACTGAGGATTGAACTCATGACCTCACACTTGCCAGGCAGGTGCTTAGGCCACTGAGCTAAATCCCTAGCCCTTGTCTTTTGGAGACAGGGTCTCACTAGGCTGTTCAGGCTGGCCTTGAGCTCATTTTGCAGCCCAGGCTAGTCTCGAACTCACAACGATCCTCCTGTCTCAGCCTCCTGAGTGCTGGGATTATAGGCATGAGCCACCACGCCCAGCTCCCATCTTAATTCGTGATGTGGAGAAAATTATTTCTTTACGAGAATGCTGCCTGGGAAACTTAATACATTTGTACCTCACAAGTGAGAGCTGAAAATGGAGATGATGAGACAGAGGCTCCTTTGCCATCTCCAAATCCCTTCTGGAGCTCTGAACACAGGAGAGCCTGGGAATGAGCCTGGAATGCTGAGCAGCGGCCGGGGAGAGACACACAAATCATCTGGAACTGCAGAGGCAGCTGCGTTTCCCACTGATTCCCTGCATTGACACACGCACCTGGCCATGATCAATATCTTTGGGATCACAAGTAGAATGGGGATCAGGCTATAAACCAATGCTGCCCCAGGAGACTGTGACTGCCAGCAGACTGATCGCCCTGCCCGCCATCTCTCCACACTCCTCCAGTGATTGCTCACAGCCCAAATCTGCTCCTGTCACATTTGTCCTTCAGGAGCTTTTGGTCACCCACAACGTGGGGTCCACGCTTCCTAAGTTGTGCAAAGGTTTTATATACATGTGACACCTGTCTCCTTGCCCAGCATTATCTCATGTCTCTCCCTCTCTTTCCTCCCCATTGGTCTTTTGATAATATCCACGATTACATCAGATAACCACACACCCCTCCCCTGGCACCCTGATCAGCTCTGCGGCACCTCTCCCAGCCTCTGAGGCCCTCCAGTGTCTAAATGTGTGCCCGTGACTCCCTTCCAAGAGCAGCCCCACTCACGGTCCCCTTGTTCCTTAGCATAAGCCTCACTCTGTAAAGAAGCGCTGTCTTGAAAGCACTGGCTTCCAAGTCCAAACGCCTGGCTTCAGTCTAGGCTCCACCACTTCCTACCTGTGCCAGGCCTGGATACTTCCTATTTGCTTTCAGTAAGGTACGGCCAAGGACCAAAGCAAGCACGAGCAGCCCGATATGAGCACACTGTGTTTTTTCTGAGTCTGAACCACAAAAACCTCCCACTCGTGATTCTTCAGGGTCTTTTCCCATCTGCCATCTAGAAGCAAAGGACCGCAAGACCCAAGACCATGGTGGAACCATTAGGTAGAATCATCCTGGGCCTGTGAATCTCTTTACAGATCATCCACCCAACATCCGCCTTGGGTTGCTATGTGAATGAATGAGAAGTAAACTTCTGTGTGTGAAGACAGCGTAGTAACAGCCAGAATAATTTTTAACACATTAGTTCTGCGAGTTACTTAATGACTTTGTTCCTTGAGAATACTAATAGAGTTGTTGAGAGGAATAGATAACATGTGAAGCTTTGGACACAGAGTGGTACAATAAGCCCCCAATATAGTTTTACTATTATTACTGCATTAGCCATCTTTTTAATGAATGTGATTATTCTTTGAGAGACAAGCAAGGGCCAAGCTGGTGCTGTGTGGAGCAAATCCCTTACCTTTTTACTTCTTGCACGTAGTCTGCGTTTCTGTCGAAGAGGTGGGTCACTGAGTCTTTGATTGCTTCATGTTTGAAAGTAGACGCTGTTCCAAAGACAGTCACATTGGGGACAGTGGAACACAGCTGAGCCACAGCTTGACCCTGGAAATGACATCCACACAGGCCAGTCACATGTGAGAGCTACCGTGCTAAATGAAATACTGTATGACCCAGATCAAGGCAGCGTTAGTTGTGTAGCAACCTGTCTCGCTAGATGCAGAGCAAGCTTTCTCAGCTTTGGTGCTACTGGCGTTTTTAGGTTGGATTAGTCCTTGTCCTAGGAGCTAAACTGTGCATTATAAGTTGTTGAGTAGCCTCCCTGGCCTCTACCTGGGAGATGCAAAAAGCTCCGTACCTCTCCTAAGTGGGACAACCAAAAATGCACCCAGATGTTGTCTGAAGGATTAAACCCACCCTGGGAGAGAATCACTGGTGTAGAGAAAAGTCAGGGAGGGTCAGACAAACCCCAGCACCAAGACTCCACTATCGGTTACGTACATGGAGCTATAAATTGGCAATGATGCTACCTGCTGTCTTGGGGAGCATCTTAGTTTGAATCTCCTAGAAGCAGACCCTGAGACAGACATTGAAAGGTAAGCACTTTTCTGGAAGATGATCTCAGAAAATAATATGGTACGAAGACCAATGAAAATGGTGGTCAATGAAGGATATGTTATCAAGCCCAGATCCACATGGACCACTGTGGCTTCATCCCTTGGAAGACCAGGAGCAAGTACAGAATAGGACCAAGAGTCAGCCCAACCAAGGGATGAGGAAGCTGGGGCATTCATTCAACACATGTCCACCCATCACTGGCTGAAGACTGCTGCTGCAGCAACCTGTGTGTGCCTGTGGCTTGTCTTCGTGGGCCAGGTGTGACCCCAAGGTCACACAGAAGCCCCCAGGAAGCAACTTCCAAGAAGCAGAGTGCAGAGCAAATACTGTGTGGTCACAGCATCTGCTACAGGGAAATGTTAAATGTGCTATTATATAATGCAGGGCAAGGACCCGGTTCAAAATGTGATAATAAATCTTAATTTTATTCCATCGTTTAGGGGCATAGTATATCCAGGGCTGAGATGTCCAGGCATATCAAGAAAAGGTCAACATGAATTCTAAATATTAAATGGTCCAGGGAGAAATTACAAATGCAGTTAGGAGTGGATGATTTTCTATATCCTTTTTCAAAATGGTTGAACTCTAATAAATCATCAGACAAAATATTGCAACCACGTATACTCAGTCACCTTTTAGCAAAAGCCAATTTGCCAGTAATTAAGATGCATTCTAAAACCACTGTCTCTTTCCAGCACCCCATCTGTCATGTTAAGGAGGGAAATTATTCTCCCAAAGTCATCTGCAATATTCATTTCTGCCCATCATCCTGTTTTTGTGTCTTCAGGTTGGTGGATAATTCAGGTTGGCAGGTCAGTTTATTGAAATGTTATCACCCAGTTGCAATTAAAGGCAACATGGGGACACTGCTAGAATGTCCGAGTTGGAAGATCATCCAAGTGCCTGTGCCCCATCATTGTTGTATAGATGAGGGAAAGAGCACCCAGAAAGGACAAGGTCACAACTTTCAGAGGCACATGGGGTTTCAGAGCAAGGCCTCCTGACTCCCCTGATGGCCATTTCCTATTATGTCACACTGCTAATTTTAACATTTTAAACTACACAGACTTTTCCGTTGCTCCCTAAAATAGATATGTCACTGGCACATTCACTGGGAGGTCAACATTTCAGAACATGAGTGTGACCCTAAGACTCTACATAGGCCCCCACTTTTGTTCTAAGAATAGCTTTGATATTTAACTTTTTATCCCAGATTTTACAGAGCAAAGATGGTTCTATCTTCCATAGTGAATGCAAATATCAGCAACCAAAGTAACAAGTTGCTAAAATTCACCAGCTTCATCTAAGCCATGGTTGGAGCTCTCTGGTAGGATTGAGCTAAACATATTAGACCTGGACTAGAAAGTTAGAGTAATCTCAACACAGTCCCTTTTGCCCTCTGTCCTTAGGCAACATGACCTTCATTCATTTGACTATTCTCAAATGCGCGGTGTCAGAAACCGTTGGCACACCTCTGTCATTCGGCCATGCTGCTCAGAGTCCTGGGCTTGCATTTATAGCCACCATGTGGGCATCTGTCTCCACTTGGCCAAAACCACATGGCAAACTCCACTGATCCAAAACATAACTCAGGAGCATCTCCAAAAGACCTGATTATCTGAGTGTGCTAGGGCCGTTGTAATGAAACACCACCACTGGGTAGCTTACACAACCAGCCTTGGTGCTCCGCTTTCTGGGACGGTCTGGGGCTTGAAATCCAAAACCAAGGTTCCTTCTGAGGGGAGCAAGGGAAGGATCTGCTCTGGGCCTTTCTCCTTGGATGGTAGGTAGGCTTATTCTCCTCTCTTCACATCATCTTCTCCCATGTTGATTTCGCGTGTCCAAATTTCACCCTTCTTATGAAGTCACACTGCAATAGGATCCACTCTAACAACTTGTTTACCTCTGAGAAGATTCTGCTATAACCTGGATTTTCAATGTGCCTCCAAAGCCTTTGACCATGTATGTGTTGAGGACTGGTCCCATGGTGTGGCACTATTGGGAGGTTGTGAAATCTCTTAGGGGTGGGGGTTTTCAGGTTATTGGGGGGGAGGGGGGAGCTCTTGCAGGGACTAGCAGGACACCAGCCCCCTCCCCTCTCTCTTTGCTTCCTGGCCATCACGAGGTAAGCAGCTCTGGTCTATCGTGTGCGTCTGCTCTTGATATACTGCTTCACCACAGGCCCCAAAGCAACCGAGCCAACTGATCGTGGACTGGAAGCATCTAAAACTAAAAGACAAGTAAATCTTTCCTCATCGTAGGTTGATTCATCTCGGGTATTTTTTTCAAGAATGCAATGCTGACGAACACACACTATCTTCATACCTTCATTCTGAGGGTTAGCTAGGGGTTCTGGTGGAAACATAATTCAACCCGCGTATTTCTCCTACACATTCCCTTCTTTTGTGCACTGGAGGGAACTGTTCAATCACCAAGGCCAGGACCCTGGCATCACCCATCACCTCGCTCCTTCTTCTCCCTCACCCCAACACCAGTCAGGCACCCAATACACTCTTTCTTCTCAAGATCTCTTGTGACTGTCCCTTCTTCTTGGTGGCCAAATTCCCTTCCCCAGATTACATCACTGCTCTTCCAAGGGTGTCCTGCTGAGGTCAAAGTAGCATCATTTCCCAAACACAACACTAAGCATTTCATTGTTTGCTTAAAACATCAAAACGCCAGTGGCTCTCACAGCTTTCCAAGTACAGTGCACACCCTATATTCTGTCCAAAAGAATGGCCCTGTGGCCCAGCCCCTCCTGCCTTGCTAACATCCTCCCCTCCACTCTCCCAGTATAGAGCCACTGCTGAGCATTCGCCATGGGCCTGGTGCCAAGAAGCCCTCCTCTGATGGCTCTCTCAGCACAGCCTTTGACCTCATTTTCCTGAGGAGGAGGCTGAGGTTGACAGGAGGGGCCTGGCCCGAGGCTGCAGGGCCAGAGCATGGTCTGCTACACTGCTTGCTGCTGTACTCGCCAGCCTGGATACGTGAGTGCCGCTACAGTATACACTTGAACCTCTGCAGACTCATCTTCAACACGACTTAGCGTGTGAGTGCGCACAGTCTAGGATCGGGCTGGGCCGTGTGACCAATGCATCAGAGAGCTCGGGACAGTGAATGCCCAAGAAGTCTCTGCTGTCACTCCTATGAAGACTGGTGCTACTACTTTCCTCAATGTTTCGTTAGGTCAGCAGTGGCAGCAGGTCTGTATCCCTCCAGCTGCTCCTCATATGTGGTGCTGTTTCAGCATCTGCCTGTTTTGTTGCATGCATACCTTCCCTGGCTGGGTGTCCCTTCTCTCCTCTTTCTTCTTCAGACGCAGCTGCTCCTGCCGGGTTTCTTCTCTTCCAAGAGCCCTTTCCAATATCCCAGGCACCTTCTTTTGGGCATCCACAGCTACTTCCTTCAGGACAGTAGCTACTGCCACCTCCTGAGCTTTCCTGTGGCCCTGTGATGAGTCGTAGAGCCTGTCCCTCAACTGCTTCTGCCCCTCAGAGCCCATTCAGGGCTGGGCACACAGCGGGTGTGTGCCGAATCTTGCTGAATGGATGCATGAGAAACTAGAGGAGCTCTGTGTCTTGGGGTTGCCCTCTCCACTGCTATGGCATGTCCTTTAGTATTGCAGAGATGGAATAAAGCACAGGTTTAAAAAATTACCTCTGTTTTAACTGACACATAATATTGTCCTTATTTCAATACAGGTACACAATGCACAATGATCGGATCAGGGTAATTGCCATGCCTATCACATCATGCATGTATCATTTCTTTGCATTGGGAACCTTCAAAAATCCTTTCTACAAGCAAATTTGACATATTTTCTTAATTGTTGTCAACTATAGTCACCGTACTGTGCAGTAGAATAGTAGGAGTTATTTCTCCTACCAACTGCACCCCTATACCCATTAATCTCCCTCTCTCCATCCCCCTGCTCCATGCTGCTTTCCAGATGCTGGTAGTCATGGTTGTATTCTCTGCTTCTTTTGTGATTAACCTTATAGCTTCTGCATAAATGAAATCATGTGGTTCTTGCACTCTGTGCCTACTTATTTCACTCAATGTAATGTCCTCCAGTTCCAATTATGTTGCTGCAAATGACAGAATTTCAATCTTCTTTGGCTAATTAATGTACCAGCTTGCATATGGACCATATTTTCTTTATCCATTCACTCACTGATGGACACTGAGGTTTGTTCTGTATCTAAGAAGTTGTGAATAGCGCTGCAATAAACGTGCAAGTGCAGATGTCTCTCCAACTTCCTGATGTCAGTTCCTTTGGGTGGATACCCAGCAGTGGGATGACTGAATCTCATGGCAATTCTATTTCTAGTTTTCTGAGAAACTCGCATACTGTTTTCCATAATAGCTGTAGTAATTTTTATTCCCACCAACTATGTGGGAGAGTTCCCCTTTCCCCTTTATAAAGTGTAGATTTAATTAACATCTGCCACCACTGACCAAAGCAGAACTTTCCTGTTTCCACTGTAAAGAGAAAGGTATGTATGGTAAACAAAAGAAAAAGAGATGCTATGAGTAACCTCAGTTACTCAGAGACAGTCATGTAGGAATAATGATGGGGATTCATCCTGAGAAGTATGTCATTCGGTGATTCCATCACTTGGTGATTTTATCATCGTGTGAGCATCACAGCGTGTACCTACACAAAGCTAGATCACCTCAGTCTCTCCCCCAGTGCAGCCTCTAGATGCAATCAGGTGACACAGAGAACACGTGCTATGTGGGTTGCTGCGCGAGCAGCATGACACACTACTTTCCAGTAAATGCTTTTTCCACAAATATAGTACAGAAAATACAGAAACTAATAATTTGGACATTTATTGTGATGATCGCATATTAAGCACTATGCATTATTGTATGTGCTCTAATTTTCTATGACTGCAGCACAGTGTGTGTATTTATATCAGCGTCTCTAGAGATTGGTGAGCAAGGCATTGTGCTAGGATGTCTCCATGGCTCGGATGCCACCAGGTCCCAGGAACTACTCAGCTCCATTATAAGCTGATGGAGCCATTGTCATACACATGGTCTGCTTATATGACTTATGCAAGCACGACTATTTCAATTATATCATATATAAACCACATGAGCATCATATGTGATAAATAATACATATGCTGGTATGTACTATGATTTTATATAATTAAAATAACATATAACTAGTATTACATATTGGTATATTACAATTAGCATTATATTCATATATAATGAAATACAGTGTAGTGCGTATATTAATATATGCTTACATATGTACTATATTTTATAAGTACAGTATCCAGTATATATATAGTATATTCAGTATGCATGTATGTACTATATTAAATATAGTACAGTATTAATATTAAGATGTGCAGTTTGCATTATAGACACATATACTTAATATATACTATATGATTTTTTAGAATTGCAATTATAATTATATAATTATATAATGTTACATATTTTATAATGATATAACATTACATATTATATAATTATATTAGATACAATCACATTACAATAATAATCATATTAAAATAATATGATTATAATGTATAGTATAGTTATAAGATTATAATACATTATATAATTATAATAATATAGGTATGATTGGTATCCTAATTATATATTACTAATCAAATATATTCCATAAATAATTGCATATATCATTAATTGCATATATATATATAAGGCTAATTGTACATATACACATATAACACCAGTATACGACACTAACTAAACATTGTGCTAGGAAACACATTTTCAGTGCACATCTATTTGCAGCCTTCTGGTTCTTCATCAACTCCCGCAGACAATGAGGGGCGCGCATGAGATCCCGAGTGATTTTGTGAGAGTAAACAATGCTCAGCACTCTGTATTTAAAGTATTTACCCTCACATTTATAGAAAATCTCTCCTCTCCCTTCT
>RJWT010053090.1:0-10472 GCA_004365215.1 Cuniculus paca | reverse complement strand
TATGATGCCTGGGGTGCAGACAGGTCAGGCTATCCTCCTCCCCAAAAGACTCAGACCAGAGTCTGTGGGCATGCTTGACACTGTATCTCTGTGTCACTTCCATCCTAAGACCAAGCTCTCCAGCTCTCTGTCTGCCCGCGGCCATACCCCTCTAGCATCCTCACATGCAGCACCCAATGCCAGAGAAGCCAGGTAAATCAGAATTGTGAGACACAGAAAAATAGGTTCTGGAAAGCCTCCTACAAAACACTGAATTCTGGGCCAGGGATATAGCTCAGTGGCACGGCACCTGCCTGGCAAGTACAAGGTCATGAGTTCGATTCCTGGTACAAAAACAAAACAAAATAAAATACCGAACTCTGCTTCAATGTGCAGGTCCTTTTGTGTGTGCATGGTGCAGAGGGGCCCACACTGAGCTAAATCCCCAGCCCTTTTCTAAATTTTGAGACCGAGTCTCACTTAATTGCCCCGGCTGGGCTTGAATTTGTCATTCTTCTGCCTCTGCTTCCCCTGTGCCACAACTCAGGTTCCCTGACAATTATCTTGACTGATCAGAGCCTCTCTCCAGCTCCAGACACAAGGGCCAACTTTAACTGGAGCACCTTGCAACTTAGCTTAAAGTTTTTCAACAGCAGTTTCAGTTTGAAAAGAGGAGAAGTTCTGCAGATGGATGGTACTAAGACTGCTGAACCATTATGTACTCACCACCACTGAACAGGACACTCAAGTGGTGAATTTTATGTCACATGCACGTTACCACAAACACACACACCCCTGCCTCTGTCACTATGTCCGATTTTCTTCAGAAATGAGTACAGACCATCCCTGGTCCTCGGGTTCTGGCCTCCCTCTGCCTGCTTGGCCTCGTGCTCCAGGTGCCTTTCCTCAACGGCCTGTGCCAACCAAGACCTCAGAGCTTGGCACGTGTCCTCCTCAGTGTCTCCTCCACTGACTCTTCCCTGACATCCTGAAGATGCAAAGGCCCAGCTCTGAATAGCATTGTTTGCTTACATCTTACACTGTGAGCTCACCAAGGCAGGGTGGACTCAACATATAATTAATGCATCCCAAATGCCTGTTGAGCTCGTCGGTCCGTAAGTACAGTACTTAAGAAACGCCTACCAGGGCCTGCAATGTCCTCCATACTGGGACACTGCAGTGGGGAAAGAAAACAAAACCCTGCTATCATGGAGCATCCGCAGATAAACACAGACGGACGCCGCACTACATAGACAAACAAAGCTTGGTGGGGGAGGGACATTTCCTGCAGCTGACCTGTAAGGTGCCGTCCAGGTCCTGGCAGTTCTCTGATAGAACCCTGGGGAAATGCAGCATATTCTGGTTTAGGCTGAGTCTGAACAACAAGTACTGCATCAAGAAGGTAAACTCATTTCTAAGAGAAGCAAACCATTCCCTTGCCCCATCAAGGTGGCCTTGCAATTACCTCCTCGCCCTCAGTACGAAGGACGCTCGTGCTCCAGCACAGTAAAGCCCTTTCCTGATGGAATCGCCTCTGCCACGAAGCCTTATGTTCGCCGGAGAAAATGTAAGAATGGCCAATACTTACTGAGTGCCTGTTATCATTTGACACTCGGCACACTACGCCCTGGACAAACGCCTGAAAACGTTAGGAAACACACAAGCCCATTTTCAAGAAGCGGAAGGTGGGAATCAGAAACCCACCCTACTGCGGAGGCTGTGCTGATAACCCTTACGCTGCGTGCTTTCACGTCTGTATGTCCCATCGCAGCACAGTCTGCTCCTACTACTGTTACTTTCCCTATTAACCTTAAAGGCACACATTTACTTCATCTTCCTTCACCTTTAGCTAAACCTTGCTTCTTATTTCCAGTTCTACCACAAAAATGTCTGTCTATACTTTTGTTCACTTGTGATTTTAACTACTGTTTGCTGATACTATTTTCAAGGGTGTCATTAGATGGAAAAGTAAATATGCAACAGAGCAAAAGCCAAACAACAACTATCTGTGCAGACACAAATTACACCTCTGGAGAAACGCACACTGAAACTCTGCCAAGTGGTGCAGTGCCAAGATGGTGCGGCGACCTCGGGGGAGGCTGACCAGGCACACTGGTAAGTAAGTATAAGATGATGTGCGTGTTGCACTGCAGATGCCCAGGCCAAAACCTAGAGTGCAAAAAACACATTAAAAGCCAATTCATGTGAAGTGAAAGATTTTTTAGTTGACATACTTATTCTACCTTAGAATTTAAGAGTAGCTGGGCATGGTGGCACATGCCTAGAATCCCAGCACTTAGGAGGCTGAAGCAGGAGGATCACCAAAAGCTCAAGGCCAGTCTAGGCTATACAGTGAGTTCTAGACCACCCTAAACTATATAGCAAGACCCTGCTTCAAAAAAAAGAAAAAAAGAAAAAAAAAGAAAAAGGAAAAAAAGAATGAAAGAAAGTTTGAGTCTGCCTGGGCCTATCTCAAAATATTTTTAAAATTTTTTTCAAAAGGGAGACTGGGGCTGGGGATGAAGCTCTGTGTGAAGGAGCTCTGGTCTCAAGCCCCAGTACTGAAAGAAAAACAGAAGCAACGCCCTTCTGGGTACGGCCTGTGTCAAAGTAAGCTCTTCACCTCCTCACAAGCCTTTAAACCTGTTCCTTCTGGCCTAACACTGAAGGCCTCACACTGAAGCAATAAGCCTGTAACCCTCAACTCCAGCCCTGCACTTCACTCCCACCCGCCCTCTCTCTCCTCTCTCTCTCTCTCTCTCTCTCTCTCTCTCTCTCTCTCTCTCATACAGAAAAACACATGTGCGTGCACACATGCATCCTTACACACACGCCATCAGCCTATAGACTGAATTTCTTTTTCAGGCCCTCAAGTCAGGCCTGCACAACTGGTCTCCTCACTGCTCTTCCTGGGCTTGTTTTGTTTTGCTTTGCTTTCTTACTTTGTCTTATTTGGAGAAAGAACCAGGGGTACTGAGCTACTGTATACTCCCATCCCTTTTTAAAATTTTGAATCAGGGCCTTGCTACACTGCCTAGGTGGGACTCAATCTTACGATCTTCCTGTCTCAGCCTTCCCCAGCACTGGGATCTTCCTGTTGTTTAAATGTCCTTTTCTCCACATACCCTCTATTCTCCCCTGGCTCCAGAAACATCTTTCCATCATACAAATCTGACCACATCACTCCACTCGCCAAAGACACTGATAGTTTCTGATCACCCAAGATCACACCAGAACCCTGTTATGGCACGTGGACACGCATGCACATGCACGTGCGTGCCTTTGCAGTGAGATCCTGCACTAGTCTGTATGTCATTTCTTCTTTCAACAGTGCCAATGCTTGTTGCACCAAATATGTTCCAGTTACACTACAGGTGGTGGAAGCATAATGACAAATTTTTAAAAAAACCTCCTGCTCTTCTGAAACTTACAGGACAGGACAAGAAACAGAAATCAGTCGCACATGCAAACATTTAAGACAAATCTAAAATCCAAAATTTTCTGAGCACTAACATGATGACACAAGTGAAAAATTTTATACCTGACCCGTATGATGGTCACAGTCAAAATGCAAGTGCACTAGACAGGCGTGATGGTGCAGGCCTGGAATGCCAGCATGGGGGAGGCTGAGGCAGGAGGACTGCAAGTTCAAGCCCAGCTTGAGTAACTTAATGAGCCTGTCTCACCATAAAATAAAAAGGGCTGGGAATGTAGCTCAGTGGTAGACCAACGCTGGGTTCCATCTTCAGTACAGAAAACCATACATAATTACATACAATTACCTTCGGGCTATAAAATGCAAATGAAATATAGATGAATTCTGTGTTTTGATTTAGTTCCCACCCCCAAGATGTATTGATCGATCTTTCTACCTCTGTATCTATCTGTATTCCTTCTTCTTCATGTATATGTACATGTACACGTACACGTACATGTACATGTGAATATTCCAAAATCTGGAAAAAGCCGAAAACCTGAAATCTGAAATACTTCTAGTTGCAAGGATTTCAGATGAAAGCTACTCAACCTGCACTGCAAAGATAAAATACTCTAAATTAGACAGTAGCTATGGTTGTACAACCTTGTATACAAACTAAAAGTCCCTGAACTGTACACATTAAAAGGTGAATTTTATAGCATGTAAATTGCATTCCCTCCTACCTCCAAATACAGACACAGCAAGCTGAGCACCCCTAATGGTAGATCTGACCAAGGCAGAGATGTGGAAAGATTTCCAGGGAAAATAATACTTATTACAAGTAACACTCACTGAGCATTTACTACGCACTAAGCCCCTCTCACTGAAACAGTCCAAGTGAACCCCTGGGCTTCAACTTACTATTACTGTCCTCAACTTACAGGCAAGGAACTGAAGAGTCAAGTGATTTTACCCAAGGCCAGAGAACCAGTATCTGGTGATGCCAAGGCTCACACTTTTACCTGCTGCGGTGAAGTCGCCTAAGCTCTGCCTGGTACTTAGAACAATGCAAGATGCAATAGTTACACCACTGCATTTCATTTGTTATAACAGAAATCTTCCTCCACACTGTCTGTCTGTCTGTTTCTCTCTCTCTCTTTGATAATACTGGGACTTGAACCCAGGGTCCTCACACTAAGCCTCAGCCACAATCCCTTTTTGTTTGTTTGCTTTTGTTTTTGTTTTGAGACAGGGTAAGTTACTTTATTGTCCAGCTGGGCTTGAACTTGCCATCTTCCTGCCTCAGCATCCCTGAATGCTGGGATTACAGGCAGGAGCCATCTGGTCCTCTGTCTTTACAATAGTCTTTAAGGCCTTACAAGGCAGGGTTCTTGGGCTCCACCCGACCCTCCCCCATTTCCTTTCTGAGTTTATTTCTTCCAGCCACACAGGCCTCTCTTTTGTTTCCCCAGCCTGTGAGACATCCTTCAACCACAGGGCCTTTACATTTGCTTGAGCTATGACAACAATCACAACATATGGGATAAATCATGATTCTACCAAAACTTCAGTTAACATTTTTTCTAATCACACCAACAATGCCATAAATAAGACCCTGCATGAAACTGCAGGGTCATTTAAAATGCCACTTAATTAATTTAGTGAAAACTGCGTTTCTCTAGCCCTTTTAGTGCTCTGTATGATGTAACCATGCAAAGATTCTTCTTTTACAAAACCCAGTTACAGCAGCTTTTGCTTACTAATTAGTAAGAACAACAATCATAAAGCACTCTTCACAGTGAAATAAAGCAAAGCCACCAAGCCAAGAAAGTGTCACAATAGAATCTGATTACCACCAGCCCTCAGGTTCCCCCAGAACTACAGCTTGTGAAATAACCATGGCAACAGCCCCTTGAGGAACCCGAATCCCACCACATTTTCCCTGAGAAATTATTCTCCATCTGGGCAAACACACACAAAGATGCATGTTGACAACAGTTATGTAACTCGACACAAGGACCTGGTGGTATTTTAAATTCCTATCAATCTAAGAGTCCTAAATGACTGTTAGGTGCACAGACTTCCACAGATTAGAACTGGGAAAAGGGAAAGACGATACAGTTAAATGTGGATACAAGGTAGAGAATACTATTATCTTGCGATTCTTTTAAAATACTAAGCTCCATTTGACACAAGCACAAAGGGAAAACATTTAATCAAATGCAATTTACCACCATCTCTAGCAACATGTTTTGTTACAAATTCCCCTATAAGCACAAAGGCTAGGAGCAAAGGCATCAGACTTTTCAAACCTGTTTCACCACTTACTACCTGGGGGATCCTGGCCAAGTTAGTCTGTCTGTCTGTCTGTCTTTCTTTCTTTCTTTCTTTCTTTCTTTCTTTCTTTCTTTCTTTCCTTTCTTTCTCCTTCTTTGAGACAGGGTCTCACTATACAGGTTAGTTTGGTTTCCAACTCACTACACTGCCTAGGCCAGTGGTGGCGAACCTATGGCATGGCAGGCATGCAGAGCCCTGTCTGTCGTACTCAGCACTCAAGCCAAGTCACGCAGCAACCAAGCATCAGATAACAGTTGATTTTTTCTAAACTAAAACCTCAGTGTTCAGATT
This sequence comes from Cuniculus paca, assembly GCA_004365215.1. Taxonomy (NCBI): domain Eukaryota; kingdom Metazoa; phylum Chordata; class Mammalia; order Rodentia; family Cuniculidae; genus Cuniculus; species Cuniculus paca. Next base: position 4,447 of record RJWT010053090.1, on the reverse strand, counting down.
TAATTGCAGCCTTGGCACTTTGTGATAAAGAAGTGGGTTTCAGTTTGGGCACCCTAACTCTAAAAGGTTCACCACCACTGGCCTAGGCCTCAAACTCAAAATCCTCATGCGCAGCCTCCCAGGTGCTGGGATTACAACTGTGCACCACCACTCCCAGGTACTGGCCAACATTTTTGTTTTTTGTTTTATCTCAAGCCTCAGTTCTCCACACAAACAGAAACGCCACGCAGAGCCCATGACACAGTGCCCCAGCACATAAGGACAGATGCCCTTTGCTAAGTTCTCCCTGTTACTGAACTGAACAGCAGAAAGTTAAAGTAGCTACAACACACCTGGAAGAATCATGTAACCTTATGAAGAGCAAACCATTTGGACTATTCATCTGCAGTGCTGGAGGCCTGCACATGCAAGGCAAGTGCCCTACCACTAAGCTACAGCGGTAAAACTGTGGTAAGAGCTTTTATATACACATCTTTGTATCACTGAGGCTTTGTTCTTCATTTTAGAAATCTTGGGTAGCCTGAGGCCACAAATATATTATCTGAAATAATATTAGAATTCTTAAAGAAATTAGAACTTTCTTAAAAATCTTATACAGTTTTTGGTAGTCTGCTTGTTAACCAGGCCATAGAGTCAAGTTTATCAAAAGACTGAACTATTAATTAACAGTAGCAGCAAACACTGAGCTCTGACTACCTGCCTTACCGTACAAAGACCTTGGACGGTGAACTCACCAAAAGGCTGCCAAGATGAGAGTCGGGTAGCTCGAAGCTTTGATGTGGCCACCATGCATGTTAGAGACTCCATGAAAGCATCACTGTAATCAACCACCAGACCAAACACAAACACTCCGAAACCACCAGACCAAACTCATTTTATAGATGAGAGACTGAGGCCCAGAGAGATTATGTCTCAAGGTCGCCGTTACTAACAAGACAGGGCTAGAACCAAAGTCTCACCACTTCCCGTTCAGTGTTTGTCATCTATACAACAGCTGATGGTTTAAAAAGAGAAAGACCTATATTCTGTACCCTGAAATGTTTTTACACAGTTGGGACGAAAACTCACCCCCTCAAACACTTGAAATGAATGTGTGTTAATGCAACCCACACCCAGCAGTGAATATGCAGCAGGGCTCCTGACCAGATGCGAGGGCACCAGCTACAGGTACAGCAGCACCTAGGGGAGCGAAAGGGTCTGCTGCCACCATAACCACCAGGGCGCCTTCCTGGCCAGTAAACCACACTTCAGAGCCACACTGCCGACATCAAGTGGCATTCTTTTGAAAAGGAGGAAAGTATCTGTAGTCCATGTTCCTGGTATCTCTCACCTCTTCAGTGTTACCAACTTCTGAGCATCCACTCTCTTTTGAAAAGAATGATGCTGCATCTAGGTAGTTTTCACCTTTCCATGCTCTGAACCAGGCTTTCTATTTTTATTAAAATTCTCATTGTTATGAAAGTTGTATGTACATGGTCTAATGCCCTCAGGTCTAGTCAGGAAGTGCCTGGACAGAGTTCTTTAAATGGTTCCTTTTTCCATTGGGTAAACATTTTAAAAATGTCATCCACTGCCGGGCATGATGCTCCATGCCTGTAATCCCAGCACTCAGGAGGCTGAGGCAGGAGAATCACTCCAAGTTCAAGGCCAACCTGGCCAACCTACATAGTGAGTGCAAGGCCAGCCTGAGCTACACAGCAAGACCCTGTCTTAAAAAACCAAAACAAAAGGTAATCTATAACTTAAAAAAGTAGGAAGTCATGAAACTTTGTATGACAAGCAAACAAGACTTTTAACAAAGACTTCACTGTGTTGGATGAGAGCTTGGCCAGATACTCTCATTTATTCCCAAAAGCTGAGAGTGGGTACCACACTGAACCACTTGACCAATTCAAAGTTACCATGAACACTACTGCTAATTTTCAAATGAATAAAACATATTCTAAAATTGGGTTGTCTAATATGGTAGCCACTAATTACAGGGAGCTATTGAGCACCTGAAATATGCCGGTCTGAACTGAGGTGTGACGTAAAGGTAAAATTTCACTAGATTTACACCAGATTCAAAGACTTGGTTTAAAAAAAAAGTGAAATATCACATGAGCAATTTTTTCACTTTGATGACACATTAAAATAATACTTTGGTGGCAAGCATGAGATCGTGAGTTCGATCCTCAGTAGCAAAAAAAAAAATCATAATACTTTGGATATACAGAGCTAAAGCTATTAAAATATTTTAATTTTTAAAATTTTAATGCAGTTATTAGAATATTTTAAACTGCATTTGCAATTTGCATTACATTTTGATTGGACTGTGCTGCTTTATACAAATGACTAAATATGATCCTTTGATGATTCATCATGATGACAAACACCAGATATACAATAAAGCAAGAAAAACCTTATTTACACTTTGGATACATAGTTTAAAATATTATCAAGTAAGAATGGCACGTTCTTAAAACTTCTATTAGGTTTACAACCACCTCCAACTGTGTTAATAGAAGAAGGACTCAATCCCACAAGTAGTATTTTAGGGATCAAGAAGGAAATACAAAATAAAAGTCACAAAAGAGGGAGTAAGATAAATACCATCTGTATCTAAAAGGCATTTTAAAACTAAAGCAGTGTTTTAAGTAATAAATAGACCCTTTTTAAAAATACTTTATTGCTTGTGGTCCCAGCACTCAGGAGGCTGAGGTAGGAAAATCGCTTAGAGTTCAAGGTCAGCCTGGGCTACATAGCAAGACCCTGTCTCAAAAAACCAAAACCAAAACAAAACTTTATTATTTTGATTAATTTGATGAAATCTCCCAATTACCAGTTAATCAAACTTAGTAAAACTTCTCAACAAACTTCTTAACCTGTTAAAGGTGGACTGGAAACTAATCCCAGGGAACAGAAGCGAAATGCCTGAAATTTCTATATGGAAACATATGCCATTTCCCAGTAAGGTGTTTATAATTAAACATTGTACAACGATGAAATCAGTCAACATTTTGATACATATCATTCAATATTACATTGATCGACTATTACAAAATTTAAATAAAACTGTTTTCAAAATCCCAAAACACCACAATGCCTTTTCAAAACCTGGCCAGCAACGATGAAGGTGAGAACAGTCCCCAAGCCCCACCTTGTGGGAGTTGAAATTAGAAATGGAAAACTCACAGCCATACCGACAGTGAGCGGTATCTGCACAGCACTGTTCGACAATCACCTTTGGATGCATAATGCAGTCTGATCTTCAGGACGGTCTCTGAATTCTGTATCCGTACTTTAGAGGTAGTTCCCATGCCAGAGACCTTGACTTATTCAAGGTCACAAAACTAAAAAATACACATCAGAACCAGTATTTATCCCCGAATTCACTTTCCATGACAAGACGACTATTCAATTAAAACCATGTTTAGATTCCAACATGCTTAATGCCAAAGTAGGCGCTAAGGATCAACTAGGTCAAACCTTAAGACTCCACAAACACCGGGCACCGGAACTGGTTGAAAAGGGGAGAAGAGATTATCAAGACACAGGAAACGGCTTGACCGATGGGGAAAGATACACAGTGTAAATGTCCTTGGGTGCAGCACAACAGAATGGCAGTATTCAAACAGAAAAGGCAGAGAACTGTACTTTCTCTCTGGAATGATTTTTCAATGCAGTAGCTGCAGGCTAAAAAAACAAAATGATAATGCAGTCACTTTACCTATAAGTGTGCCTGAGAATTCCACTTAATTTAGAGGCATTCAGAAAACCAATACATCCGACTGGGTACGACCAGCCCCACATTTTTTCATAAGTACTGGCATTTTACTCCACGCAAAGCAAATCTGAAAAATGAGACTTGAACACCTAGCGCTGTTTGGAGGTGAAGAAAAGGCCGCGCAAAAGGACGGCAACGCCAAGGCCGGGTCCTCCCAGCCGAAAGCGTCTCGGGCGGCACAAAGGCCCCGCAGCGCTCGGCCCGGCTCGGCCCTCGGGACGCACGGACGGCGGCCCCGCACCCGCCCGGCGAGGCCGCGGCGTGGGGGCGCGGGGGCGCCACTCGGGCGGCGCCGCAGCTCCACGGCCCGCGGGGTCGAGGCGGGGTCGCTACGCCCGGGCGACCGCGACGGCGGAGCCGCCGGAACCCGGACCCCCGCCCGGAACCCCGACGCCCGGAACCCCGGCCCGCGGCCCGCGCTGTCAGCCGGCGCCGCCCCACCTGCCGCCCGCCCGCCCGCCGCTTCCTCCCGCCCGCAGGCCTCACACGGCCGCCCGCACCCACCGGCATCATCGCGGCGCGGTCCGCGGCGCCTCGGCCGCCTGACAGGACGCTGGCGCCGCCGCTCTGGCCGTCCTCACAGGCCGCGCGCCCGCCGCCGCGCCCTCGGGCTCGGCCGCGGCCAGGCGGCGGCTGCGGCGGGCTGCGGACCCCTCGCCCGGCCTGTGGCGCCGCCCGCGT
>RJWT010053089.1:0-10479 GCA_004365215.1 Cuniculus paca | reverse complement strand
TGACTCTCAGGCTTGCCTCCACCAGGGAGGTGACCCTCTTCTCCTCACATCTACAGCCCTGCCTTGTGCTGCTCTCGCCCTGCTCCGGGGTGCTTCTGAATTATTTTAACTCCTTTTATTTTACAGCAATATTGAGTAGGGCTCATTCTGCTGTTTGAAGTACTCTCCCAGAATGAATCACATCCGCGAGCCTAGACTCTTCAGTGTCTTGCTGTGCCCCTGCCACTTGAAAGTCCTGTCCCCAAACCTGGCAACACTCACTGGCGTTGATGAGAACGAGGGCTGTGTAGAGGGCGATTTCATCCTCGGAAAAGTGCAAGGCACTTAGGAAGTGGGAGAAGTCAAAGATGGAGCTGATGAGCTCGCTGCAGCCTGGTGGAGTGGAAACAACCAGAATGAGCAAGGCCGGCAAGCCCGTGGTACCCAGCGACACCGCCCTCTGGTGTCTGAAACAGAGGGGCGCTCGGCTCTGCAAAGAGGGTACCCTGGGTCATGAAGCTTCACATGGGCGGGCATCAGAATCTCTCTTGCTGCCCCCTGCCCCTCACCCAGGGCTCGGAACAGCTCCATGCCACCGTATTTGCCTTCAAAAAAGACTGTATGGTTGTCAGCATTGTAGGCACGGCACATCCTGACCAGCACAACTTCCATTGCTCCTGTAGAGGGGGCAGAAAAGATGTCAAGCAAAGCCAGGAACCTCTGACTCTCAGTGTCACCACTTCCCTGAAATTGGCTCAGCCCCCCACCCCCATCCTCTCCCTTGCCCCAGGCACCTGCTTTTAGTAGGACAATCTGGTCATTCTGGCAGAGCTCCATGAAGCCTGAAAGCCGCTTGGCAAACTCCACCACGTACTGAATGGCCTCGGTGAGGTGGTGGGCACAGCGCTCCCACATCTCCCACATGGACTGCAGGGGAAGGGGTTCCTCTGTAGCTCTCTGTAGGGCCCCGCGATATGCCCAAGTCCCTGAGGCCCCTGCCAAAGAGCTTCAGAGGGCAGGTTCTGAACTCTCACATTGTCAACACTGGCTTATTTATTTCTTTATTTATGTAGCGCTGAGGATTAAACCCAGGGCCGCATGCATACTAGGTTAGCATTCTACCACTGAGCACCCCGCAACACTGGATTTTTTTTTTTTGTACTGGGGAGCGAACCCAATGAGTGTTGAGCTACACCCTTGTCCAATTTAATTTAATTTAATTTAATTTAATTTAATTTAATTTAATTTTTTGTCTTTTTGTTTCTTTCTTTCTTTTTGATGAGTAAGTTTACAGGTCTTTATCTGAAAAATCTTCGTAGAAATTTGGTTTCACTCTCAGCAGCCTGCTCCTGAGCTCTGAGGAAGCTTGCCTTCTTTTGAGCTACCCGATCTTTCTTCTGGACAAGGGACATTTTGGAATGGTTCCACCTCTTTTTTTTAATTTTTTTTTTTATGATCAAGATATATTTATTGAGAGAAAGAGAGCTTCTGTCTGAGAGAGAGACAGAAGCGGTCCCGAGTGGGTTGCCCCCACCTCTTCTTTTTAACTTTTCTCTTTGGCTTCTTTTCATAGACTGGATTCTCTTGTATAGCAGCATGAACTTTCTTATATATCTCCTCCATCATGTCTGGAGTTACACTGTTCATTATGCACTGAGAGAATTGTGTCTTGTAAGCATCTTTATTGTCTTCCATCAGGTAATGCATATAACCTGCGACATTCTGACCCATGATGTGCATCCAATGCACTTCTACACCAAGCTGCTTGCTTTCAGAATTGTAACCAGGGAATCATTTGGTATTGTGAGGGATAGACAAGCCTCCAACCACAGCACCCTTCAGGGCTCCAAAACCTTTAATGCAAGTTGTACTTCTGGGAAGGCCTGCATTCAAATAGCAGGTGAAGGCACCAGGTTTACCATCAACGCTTTCCACATTGTATTCCTCTCCAGTCACCTCTATCTGGCCTTCATAGATCTTATCCATGCCAAATGTACTGAGAAGCCTGCGGGCCAGCAGCAGACCAGAATGATATGATGCAGCATAATTTATTAGGCCAACTTTCACACCATACTTTAGTAGTTCATGTACATATGCTGTGCAGACTATCATATACCCTTTAATATGGGTATAAGCAATCTGACAAATAATGTCTCTGTTAGTTACACGAAATATTATCCTGTATTCAGGTGTGTTGTACTTATTTTTGTCCTGGATCACCAAGCATTTCTGAGCATAGCAATCAGTTTTGCCCTTTTGTCTTTTTCTAAATTTCACTTGGTATCTCTTAAAGTAGGCTTTATTCTTGGCAAAACCCATCTTGTGGAATAGCGACCTGGGTCCACAGCTCCACACAGACCTGAAGGCTCAGCAGTGCTACAGGAGGAAAAGATTTTTTGTCTTTTTGAGACAGGATTTCACTATGTAGTCAAGGTTAAACTCACTTTGTAGCCCAGACTGGACTTGAACTCACAATGACCCTCCTGCCTCAGCCTCCTGAGTGCTGTGATTACAGGTGTACACCACCATGCCTAGCCTCATTTTATTTTGAGACAAATTCTTGTCAAATTGCCCGGGCTGGTCTAGAACTTGCTATTTTGCTACCTCAGCCTCCCGAGTGACTGGGATTATACATGTGCACCAACACAAATTTTGTAAAGCTCATTTTTCAGCATAATGCACTGGGGTCAGTTTCTGTCTGATGATCCGATTTACTGAGAACCAACCAGCTGCTGGCATTGTCCTAGTTGTTGTGGGAAAATGAAAAAGTATGAGATACAGTTAGGCCCTCTAACAATTTGGATCCCATTATAAAAAGGACATACTGCCTACATTCCCCACAAAAGGACATACCCAAGGACTTAATAACCTAGAGAAACACAAGGGAAACCCCAAATGCATGTCTTCGGAGCAGGGGGTATTTTCAGAGTGTGACAGAAGAGGTAGCACACATTTTGGAGCCTGATGGACCTGAATTTCACTTTGACTCCACAGCTTTGTGATCCCGAGTATATCTATTAACCCCTCTGAGCTCAGTTTCCCAGTCTACTAAAATAGGAACAAAGAGCCAGGTGTGGTGATGCACTCCTGTAATCCCAGCACTCTGGGTGGATGAAGCAAGTTTGAGCCCAGGCTGAGCAGTTTAGCAACTTGGCAAAATCCTATCTCAAAATAAAAAATTAAAAATTAAAGGGCTAGGGATGTTGCTTACATGAAGGTCCTGGGTTCAATCCCCAGTACTGGAAGAAAAAAAAAAAAAAGAATAAGAGCTGGGAAATATAACTCAATGGCAGAGTATTCGCCTCATGTGTGTGACGTCCTGGGTTTGATCCAACTACCTCTCCACCAATTTTTTAGAAAACAGGAAGAAATGCCACCCCTACAGTTTGATTGTTGAAAGAGTTGAGAATAATCTATGCATGGCATTTAACACAATGCCTGGCAGAGAAAAGGTGTTTTCTCTGGGATTCTGAGTGCTGGGATCCTGATCATTGTTGGTGCTGATAGAAGAGGAAGAGAGTAAAGCAAGACTGGTTGGAGGCTGGGAAAAAGCTTAATAGGCAAGGCCGAAGGAAAAATTTTCACCCATCTGTTAGGCTGTAGACATACACACAGACAGCAAAGCACACTTAACAGAAGCACACACTTTTTGGGAGCCAGTGTCATTGGGTACACCCTGCCCCTCCCCCTGCACATGTAGACAGTCTGCTCGGATCCCCCAGTGGTGGTGGGGTCCTCCCTGGCTTACCTTCCTCTGGTAGCTGGTCACCTCCTCCCGGGAGAAAAGGTTGGCGCGCTGCCGTAGCAGGTCCTCCAGCCGCAGCTGACACGTCTCTCGGTAGGACTTGCAGACATTCTGCACGAGGTGCTCTGGGCCAGAGGAGGAGGCGCTGCTTGGTCTCAGGCAGCTCCTTCCCCAACCCTAACAAGGCCACCTCGCTGCTTGCCTCCCTCCAACAGCACCTTGTCCGGGTCTCCGCAACTTTTGAGGATCATGTTTAGTCAACACGGGATGCTAGTGAGACCCCCTTTGTCCTCACCACCCCCTGGTCTCCCCAGCTGCTCACCGATCTCTGTCAGGGAGGCATATGGTGCTTCTGGGGTGCTGCAGAAACTGGGACTGCAGTAGTTGTCCAGACCCTGTCCTGGTTCCCCAAGCCCAGGATGCCTGGGTTCCTCAAAACGAAGTCCACATCTGCCAGGGGCAAGCTGGCCGCCTGCACTACAAGCACCCTCTGCGCCCTTGGCCTTGCCCTGCTCAGGACTATACTCGAGGTGATAGGGGGCCCTGTTGAGCTCTGCTTTGGCTGAGGTGTGAGAACACGACAGCCCAGAGCCTGAGGCTCTCAGGAGGCCAGGGGGACAGGCAGAGGCCTCAGGCAGGTCAGGGGAGGAACCCAGGGGCAGCTGCCCATCAGGGAGCCCCAAGGTGCGGGTGAGGGCATCTGCTCCGTGGCCCCCTGCTGGAGGGGTCTTCGCCACTTGTTCCCGTTGCAGCTGCAGCTGCTGCTGCTGTAGTTGCTTCTGCACCTCTGCATGCAGGCTGTCCCTTTGCTTCTTGGACATGCGGCCAAACTTGACAGCTGAAGGAGGTCCAGGGATCAGGAGTTTAGGAGGCAGAACAGGGTTCAGGGCAGGGTTAACAGGCACATGCATTAGTGCAGGATGAAGCTGTAGCTCCAACCCCAAGCACAGATTGCCCCAGGAACAGCCCCCCGCCCCATTTTTGGGAATTTAGGCCCAAGACTCCACCCACCTGTCACTCTTATTCCCTTCAGGATGTGCCAGGCCTGCCATTTCTGTCTCCTGAGCACTAACTAAGTTCCAAACCAGCTTTGAATAGTGGCAGAATTCCAGCCATGGCTGGGCTGGGGTTTCTGGCCTCCCAAGACTGAGGCTTGGGGGCATCAGGCAGGGGGCCTCAGGCTGTATTGGGGTCAACATGCCTGTTTGGGAGGGCCGGAGGAAGAGAAGGGCTGAGAACACAGGTCTCCCTGTGGTCAGGCCTGCAGGCTCCCCTGTGACCTAGATACTCACCACAGCCCAACCCAGGCTCCGTGGCTTGCTTCTGAACATCCTCTTCTGCTCTCTCTTTCCTGCCTTTTGCTCCCCCTGCCCCCCCAGGTGTGGGGGCACAGCCCCTCGCCCCGCCTGTCCCTTGTACCCCTGCATGTTTCCTTTCGCTTTGTTATTTTGAGCACTGAAAAGTGCTGACAGGCTCCTTCTGGCTCCCCATTACCTCCTCCCAACCCAGCTCATTCTGTGGGGGGACCGACAAGGAAGGGTGGGTGAGGAGGGTGAATGAGGCACGGGGAACACAGCCCCCACATTTCCCTGCCTGCTGGGTAGTTCTGGGCAATCTGGTCCCTCTCCTGACCACAGCCTGGGTCCTAGAATGAGAGTGGGGACGATGGAGCGAGCTGAAGTAGGGAGATGAAACAGGAGGGAAAGATGTGGGACTCGATGGATGCTGAGTCAGAGGTGGGGCAGTGGGAGAACTCATCCCAAGGAAGAAGAGGCAAGCAGGTTGGGGGTCCTTGGGGAAAGGCTCATTGGAGCAGAACCTCAGGACTCTAAAGAGCTTTGAGGTAGCTACCCTCAAAGAGAAGAAACAGCTGTCAAAACAAGGAATGGAGAGAGGCCTTTAGAAGGGCGTGTTAGCAGGGCATCCCTTATCTGGCACAGTGAGCTTTAGGCCATGCTCTGGAGACTCCAGAGAACCCCCGGGGGCCACCCGCTTGTCCTCACCATCTCGGGACATGCCCAGTGCCAGGCATTTCTGCAGGCGGCAGTGCTGGCATCGGTTGCGGCTGGTGCGGTCAATGGGGCAGTTCTGTTGCCGGGTGCAGGAGTAGACAACATTACACTGCTGGCTCCGGCGGAAGAAACCCTGCAGAAGGCCAGGGTTTGAGGGAACTGAGACCGCTTATCCTGGCCAGGCCTGGCTCTGTCCACAAATGCCAGCCTCAGCTTTTCCACATCCTCCAGCCCACCCTCCATTTTCTCGCCTCCATTTCTTTGTGCTGTTGTAGTTTGTCCTGCAATCACTTCCCCAGCTTAAGACAAGGGACTCTCACCATCTGAACAGCTCCCTTGCTGTCTCTGGAGACCACGAGCCCCTTGTCCGCCCATATGAGGAGTCGGTGTGTGTGTGTGTGCGTGCGTGCACGCACATGTGTATGCACGTACGTATTCCTACAACTCACCTTGCACCCCTCACAGGTGATAACCCCGTAGTGGATCCCAGATGACTTGTCTCCACAGATTTTGCAAGGAATCACTTCGATTTGTGCTAGAAGCAACCAAGAGAAACAGGTCAGCCCAGGACGCTTTTCCACATTCTACCACTATGTACCTGGGCTGCAGATACAAGTGCCTGGTGTGTCCCCAACTTCTCCAGCCAGCTCCATCTTGCTGTTCCCCCTCTGCAAAATCGAAGAGGAAGTGCAAGGGCAAGTGCTTCTTCGCAAAGGCTCCAAGGAGTTGCTTTTGTTTCACAGAGGAGGGGGCAGCCTGGTGTTGAACCAGCTTTACCGAGTCAGTAAGAACAGCTGCAGAGAGGCCACCTGCTCAGCCCTTCAAGTTGAAAAGCTCCAGTTGCCCCCCTCCTGCCCCGGGCCACAGGAGTCCCCACCACTTCACACCTGCTTCCCGCCCCGAGGCTTCCTTTGTGCCTCCCTCCCCCTCTGGGGCCTGGCTCCCATGGGCAGAGTGTGGGGCACAGCAGGAAGGTGTGACACACCAGGCAGGAGACACCGGGGGCCAGGCAGAGATTCTAGCCATCCTCAGCCAGGCAGTGAAGGCTCGGCCAGGGGCTGCAGAGACTGAGAGCCAAGAGGTGATGGGCGCAGAGTGGGCTCAGAGAGCTGGGAAGAAGCTGGAGATGGAGCCCAGGAGACTAGGGAGCAACTAACCAGCTCTGCTGGGTGCCCCAGAGCCCAGGGAGAGAATCAGACAGGGTTCCTAGGCTCTTGGCCCCAGCATGGAGAGGGGCTGGTTGTATGCGTGTCAGTGTGTGAGAGAATGTGTGAGGGCATCTGTGTCCAACTATGTGAGCGGAGATCGTGACTACCAACCTGGCTGAGGCTAGAGACCATCTCGCCCACCAGGTTACCTGACAGATGGAGGGCTAGGCACTCCTAAGGGAAGGTGGTTGGTCCAGTTCACACAGCTATCTTACGTGAGAGCTGGGTCTTTCGCCATGTTCCCCTGAGCTGTCCCCAGGGCTGTTCTGTGCACATGGTCCTTTCAATACCCATGGCTCTTTGTGGAGTTTCAAGTGACCAGCAGGACCAGCCTGTCCTCAAAAGGCAGCCAGGCACCAATTGGAGTTGGCTACTGCAGGTGTTTTCAGAGACATGTGGGTCTCTTTTCCACCACCACTGACCTGCTGACTTCCCCTTGGAGTGGGTAGGCTGCGGTAGAGCAGGCCAAAAAATGACCAAGGGCCAAAGCTGCTTCTCGTTTGTGACAGGTCTCTCGCCTTAGGGGCAGAGGAGGTGTAGGGCAAATCCACAGTCCTGTGAGCTCCCCTTCAGCCCCAGGCTGACCCCTGCTGACATAAGCAAGGTGGAAAGGGAGGCCATGGCTTGCCCACTGCTCCCAACATCCTGTTTCCACCACCCTCAAACCATCACCCTCTCTGGCCAGTCTTGAACTAAGTCGGAATAAGGAGCTATCTCTTCATGAGCCAGGGCACATACATGTCTGAAATCCTTCCATTGAAACTCAGTTCTTTCTCCCACACCCAGCCACTCTTGCTGCCCAATGCCCACCCAGTAAACCCAGTAAACTGTGGTCACCTTAGACCAGATGGCAAGTGAGCTTTTCAGATTCTTTCCAAGACAGTGAAGAAGGAGACTGGGTCCCCGGAAGAGGGCTGGAAAGTGTAGGGCCCTCACACTTCTAGTCACTTACATTCTATCCAGGCCAAGTTCCCTTGGCAATGAGGTGAGGGTAAAAATAACATAGCCTGCCCAAGGAGAGACTGCAGGTAGTACAGAGTGGTTAAGTGACATCAACGTGCAGGGGAGGGTACTACGTGTGCCAGTTTCTGCTGACTGTGGCACAGCAGAGGAGCCTGTGGGCATGGTGGGCTGGGACGGGCACACGGGCCCCACCGACTCTGCTCTTGCCTGGCACCTCCCCCACCCCATACTGTGGTATCTCTCTCTTCAGTGGCCCTAAGACCAGAAAGGGGGGAAACCAACATGGGTCACCCAAAAAAGCAAGCAGGAGAGAGATTAGGCCAAGCCACAGTGGGAACTTGGGCTCTGGCCCAGCAGTCAACCACAGGCCTCCCTGCCTCTTCCCTTCTCCAAGAACCACATCCGCGTGCGTGTATGCACTGACCACATGGATGACCCCAGACACAGCTCCCTGCCCCATGTCTGGCCCATGCTGGTCCTGGCCCTAGGAACCGTACCACAGTATCACCAAGACTCTGGCCTACCAAGGACTCGTACATGAATACCTGTCCTTGGGGGATACTGGAGCCTCAGACCCCAGTCACTAGGACAACCCCTCTTCCATTGTCCCCAACCACAGTCCTAGGCAGGGTACAGAGTGAGGTAGGCATACAGAGTCAGACCCTGTAGCCCAGCGGTGGTGAACCAATAGCACACATGCCACAGCGGGCTGTTTATATCATCAAAATCTCTAAAAGTGAGTGCACGCCTGTAGTTTCAGCACTTGGGAGGCTGAGGCAGGAGGATTACCATGAGTTTGAGGCTAGCCTGGACTACATAGTGAGTTTAAAGCCAGCCTGAGCTACTTAATGAGAGCCAGTCTCAAAAACACCAAAAAAAAAAAGGCCTTAAAATTTTGCCATCCTTGCTCAGCCTCTGAGCTGGAGAGACTAAGAGGCTGAGGATGGGAGAAAACAGGCAGACCTAAAGATGGAGAGACAGCCGCAGAAGCACAGGACGACCCATGCCTGTGTCTTGGCCCTGTGCCCAACCCCCAGCACTCTCAGACCACTTGTCCTACTGCTCCCTCCTTCCCCTGCCACCTGCACCCCCTTCAATGTCACCCACCCCAAACCTCAAAGAGAAAGTACCGATGTACTGCGTGTGAGTGAGTGACTTGGGGCGGGGAGGGGGGGCTGAGAAGGAAGGCGAGGGGCCTGCTGGAGAGGTGGGGGTGGGGATAGGAGAGGCGCTAAGAACTGCCTCGGATCCCTTCCCTTCAGACTCACCCCTGCGAGTCAGGCCCCGAACTGCAGGTGCTGGGAACCCAGCTTGGGGAGGGGGAGCTGAGTAATCACAGGATTACTCAAACTGTTGCCTGGGAGCCCCGCCTGCCAGGAACTTACCATCTCAGGGCCTTCCGATGCCAGGAACTAGAGCCAAGCAAAGGTCAGGAGCCGTGCACTCCCACAGCAGCCGGGCCCTCACTTGGGAGGATCTCTGTGCCTCACCTGCCTTTGTCTCTCAACGCAGACCTCCCTGTAGCTCTCTCCCAAGGCTGGGAGAAAGGTTGCCAATTCCACTCCTCCACAAGGAGAGGTACAGCACTAGTTCCTGTACTCAAGAGAGTCCTCTAGCCTCATCTCGTCAAGGTCACCTGACGATCCTGTAAAAATGTAGATCCAGGGGCCTGGGATGTAGCACAATAAGAGAGCACTTGCCTAGTCCACAGGAGGCCCTGTGGATTCCCAACCCTGCAAAATGAAACAAAATGCAGGTCCCTCTTCAGGGAATCTGAGGTGGTACCTGAGAGTCTGCATTTTAATGAGCTCCCAGGTGATGCCTAAATTGACCTGTAGTCAGCCTGCGCTTGGAGTAGCAAGAATTCTGGCCCACGGGCCATAGTGGTGCACACCTATAATCCCAGACTTAGGAGGCTGAAGCAGGAGGATCAGCGTGAGTTTGGGGTCAGCCTAGGCTACATAGTGAGTTCAAGGCTGGCCTGCATGACATAGCAGGACCCTGTATCAAGAAACAAAACAAAACTCAGGCCTCTGCCTACTTTAAACCAGGTTATTCTTCCCATCGGGTGGTGGTGATGTGGACAATCTCTTCCTGAGCCCAGCCCCCCACCCACCATTTCACCATACTGGGGATCAAACTGAGGGCCTAAACACTGAGCTACATCCCCGGGTTCCCAGCCCCTTTTGATATTTTTCTTTTGAGACAGGATCTTACTAAGTTGCTCAGACTGGGCTTGAACTCAAGATCCTTCTGCAGAGTGCTGGGATTACAAGAGTGTGTCACCAAGCCTGACTTAATTGAACCTAAAGCCTTATATACACTAAGCACACGCTCTCCCACTAAGCCACATACTCAGCTTGCCTAGTTCATTCTTATCTTTTCCCTACCATCTTGGTGTGATCACTAAAACTTGATTTTGACGCAGTCCTAGAAAAAAGAAAATAAATCTCCTCTGGATTGCTTCAGACACGGAAAGCCTACTACATAGCCTTGTCCTAGAACCTCCCATGAGGAGAAATACGGTAGAAGAAAAGCTTTTCTACCTCCATCCTCTAATCTCACCCTACTC
>RJWT010053088.1:0-10474 GCA_004365215.1 Cuniculus paca | reverse complement strand
TGTCATAACTGGACTACCTATATGTCATCTTCTTTCTTTCTCTCTTAAGCTTCACTATTTTATTTTAAACGCATAGAATTTTATATAAAATACCTTATATAAGCAGAATCATACAATATTGGTCCTTTTGTCATTGGCTTATTTATCAAAAGAAGCACAATGAAAAAAGGATAAATGTTTATTTTTTAAAACCAAAATAATCTGTATAATTTTATTTATAAATCACTACATTGAATATCTTCAAGTTTCTTGTGAGTTTTAGCAGATGTCATAGTTCTTTCCTTTTTAATTTTGAATTACATTGCATTCTACATGTGAACTACATTTTGCTTATCCATTCATCCATTGAAGGATGCTGGTTTGCTTCCACTTGCTAACTGTGAACAATACTGCTGTAAATATGAGTATGTACATAAATATTCACATCTTCCTTTTCAGTGCTTTTGAATGTGCATCAAGAATTGAATTGACAACTCATACAGTAATTCTATATTTAATTTCTATATCTAATTTTTTGATAATTACTCTTTCTTGTAGCCATGTTACAATTTTACAATTCTACCAGCAGTCTACTATACAGTTCTTATTTTTCCACAAACTTAACAACACTTACAATTCTTCTCATCACACTCTATCACCACAGTTGGTATGAAGTAGCATCTCATTCTGTTTTGCATTTCCCTAATGAGGTCCAATATTGAACATCTTTCCTCGAGGCTTTTGATCATTTCTATACCTTCTTTGAGGAAATGGCTATGTATGACTTACTAGTTTTTTAATTAACTTTCTTTCTTCCTTTTTGTTGGGTTCTAGAAGTTCTCTGTACATGCTTGATATTGACCCTATATCAGATATGCAATTAGTAAATATATTCTATCATTCTGTGGATAACCTGTTTAGTGATTTGGAAAAGCAAAATATTTTAATTTCATGAAGACAAGTTTTCAGTTTATTTTTGTTGCTTGTGGCATTCACAAATCTAATGTCAGCAAAACTGTTATGCTTCCTTCTAAAGCTGTATGTTTTATTTTTTTTTTGTTTTGTTTTGTTTTGTTTTGCTTTGATTGATTTTTAACCTTAGGTTTTTACCCAATTTCAATTCAATTATTTAGATGGTGTGGGTGTAAGGTACAACTTTTTCTTTGGCATTTTGATATTACATTTTTTTCAAGTCAACTTAATGAAAAGACTATTATTTCCCTATTTAATCATCTTTCATCTTTGGTGATGATTATCTGATAAGTTTTTTTTTGTTTGTTTTGCAAGAACATATTTCTTCTTTTCTCTTCCAGTCTACTGATGTTTGTGCCTCTAATTATCCCTGTACTACACAGTTTTTGACTATTATAATTTTATAGCAAGTTTTGGCATCAAGAATTATGAACTTTTAGTTTGGTTTTCTCTTTCTCTTTCATTTTAGCTATTTTGAGCCCTTTGAGATTTCAAAGAAATATACAATGAATATTTTTATTTCTACAAAATGTATTGTGATTTTGACAGAGATTGTATAGAATCTGTAGATCACTGAGAGAAAATATGAGAACTTTATATTAAATCTTCCAATCAATGAACATTGTGTGACTTAGCATTAATTTGTATTTACCTTAATATCTTTCAGTTGTGTTGTGTACTTTTTATTTTACAATCTTTTATAAATATTTTTAAGCTAATCTCTCAAAATGTTATTTTTTATTGATATTGAAATGGAATTTCCTGAGAAGGATAAATGATTTACTGATTTTGAGAATCATGCTTTCAAATTTTGATCATTTTTTTCATGCTGATATTACATCATGTAAATAACAATTGACAATACTCCTGAGATTCACTGTTTTCAAGTCTAATTCAAAACTGTAACATTTTAATATTATGTACTACAGTATTAGTGATTTTATATAAGTGAAAGTGGTAGTGGAAATATGAATATGGGTAATTATTCATTTAAGTTTCACAATCACAGATTTTGTAAAGTGCTCCAATATTTTGTCAATTTGCGTAAAGAGAACCTTTATGAGAGAATTTTAATGATTTCACAAACAGGTGGAATAGGGTTCAAACAGGATAAATGACTTACTGAAATTCATGCTTCATCTTGTGAAATAAGAATAAATATATACTAAATGTCATTGTGAATTTAGTAGAGATTTATATAGTTCATTTGGAACTCTGACATACAACATTAAAATGGAAATTATATGAAAATTAAAGAATTTAACTTTTCTAAAGTTAAAACCAATAAATTTATACTGAAAACACTAAGATTTTCTGAATGGTGCATTCAGAAACTATTACAATTCTTGTTTAATATTTTCTAAATATTGCAGAAGTGAAAACAGTGAAATTGCAAGATTGTACATTACCACACAAATTATATTATTTATCTGCATAGTCAAATGAATAATATGTAGCTGCACTAAGCATTTTAGGACTAACAAATTAAAGCCACCCTGAACCTATCCATGACCAATAAAATGTGTTTTAATGATTATCTTTTTAAAAATAAATATATACTGCTTGCCTTTTATCAAAGTGCCAAATATTATTGTAAGTGATCATATGCCATATTTACAATTTTTAGTAAGAATTTGTTTCAGTAAAGCTACTTGAAAATTAAATTACTTTGAATTTTGTTATCATTAACCTAGAAGAGTCAAGAGCCTCCATAAAGCCCGTGCACTCTTTGTAAATTATACAAACCATAAGAATAATGAGTAACTGACTTCATAAATTTCCAGTAAAAGGAAATGCAATGATTTCTCTTTTAGAAAAGCATTCATTGAAAAGTCAAACTTTGAGACAGATTATGCAGCTATTAAAAACCATAATGTTTAAGGAATGAGCTGGGACAAGCACTAAAATTAAAATTAAGTGAAAATTAGGATAAAATATTATATAAACTATACTATTTTGTAAAATAAGCTAAGCATATCACATACTACTAACACACACAAATAGACCTAAAAGTGAATGAAGCGAGATAAAAATATATTAAAAGTATAAATATTGATTATCTCTGCATATTGGACTTAGATATCAAGGTAATTTTCAGCTAGCTTTCTATCTTTTAGAAACTTGTTGAAATAAATATGTCCATGTGCATATGTAAAACATTTATATTTACATTTTATTTGCTATGAAAAATCTTGTATTTACATCTTTCAAATTAATTTTGTGTCAAATAATCACAACATCCCCTCACATGTCTTGTATGGTCTCCAGATGAGAGACTTCACGCTAAATTGATAGAATATTTACTTTGAAATGTAAAGACACATTCATTTTCCAACAATATGAAATACAAAACACTAAGTCTTCATTTCTGCTTCCTTCAATATTATTCCTGTTATACTTCAGTGACTTATTAGATTAGCGTTCTATATTGGTAATGCCTCTTTTTATACTTTTTCCCTCATAAATATATGATTACTAAGAGATATTTAGGCATCATTCTGTTTACTTTTCAGACACAATACTTGTTCTGAATGTAATAGTTCAGTGATTGTGCTTTTTCCTGTGGAGGGGGTGTTAGGATTTCTCTAAAGAATTGTAACAGCAGTTCTAGTGTTCAGTATTTTTGACTTGAGGTTTCTGTGCCATTCCATGAAGAGTACAACATCTGAATATTTAATAAGAAAAGCTGACTCGCCATGAACTGTAGTAGGCATCTTTCTTTTCCTGAAATACCTTTTTAAAGTTTTTCTGGTTCCTATATAATTATCTTTGTTCTTATTGTACTTAAATTTAGGACCAAATTAAAAAGAAAATAAAGTGTTTTAGGAAATTCCGTGTATGAAGAAAGGGAAGATAAGCTAGAGATTATTTAGAAATAAGTCATTCTTCAAAAAACACAGCTCTTGATTGGATTCAACAAGAAAGCCCTCTTATTCAAGATGAGTCCTTTATGAAAAAGGCAGAGGAAACACTGAGTGAACAAGGGGGATCACATGGTGGCTTCTGAGTTAACTAGTACCCCAAAGTTCCAAAGTAATGTCTAAGGCTTTGCCATTTCGTTCCAACCACGGCTTCACAGTCATGCTATGTAAAAACTGGACAGGAGCTCAGACAGCCTGTATTTCACATACTTTGTCACATAGATGTAGAAACTGAGGTTCTAGAAAATAAAGCAACCTGGATTCTTTGCATTAGTACTCTAAAAATACAGGCAAATAAAATTATGTTTACTATTTTATTTTGAAGTCTAATGACAAATCTGGAAAAGGAATTTAATAATCTTATCATTGCTGTCCCCAAGCAATCAGAATCTACCTAACGCAATTGAAATACAAGAATTACAAATGACATTCATTCTTCAGTCTAGTTTCATCTCAACCTCCTACAAAAAGACAAAGAATAAATGACTATGCTTGAGAAAAACCACAATATTAGAGACCAAATATACAAAATATAATGGTCACGCCACATATACAAATAAAACTCTGACAGCACCACTTACAGAGATTAACCAGAAATCTCTGTAGCAATCAGGCACAAAATGGTCAGGATTTAGTCTATAACTCTAGCTGCCAAATTTCCTAATCCCATGCTCTCCCTTCTTTCTACGTAGTAGCAACCAGGGAAACCAAGTGTGCATCTCAAACCAATCACTTAGGCTATCTGCTTCTGGGTATTCCACTCCGCATTTTCTACCTCAGGCTCTCCTGGCAAACTACACTTAATCAGATCATAACTGAGCCTATTTCCTTTTCCACTCCTTTCACAATAAAGACTTCACTCTCCTGTTTTCCTTTGAATCTCTTCCCAGTGCTCATGATGGTGGTTAACCTCTTTGCTATAGCAAGGCTTGAATAAATAGCCACTGCTGGTTTTCATTTGATTGGTTTTCGTTTATTTCCACACTGCATTTAAATGAGCAGATAACTGGTTGTCTAATTCTAACCACCGATGACAGCGGAAATAATGACATCAGGATACTAGATGTAAGTTGGTAATACCTCTGAAACATGGGCTGGTGAGTTTAATCTAAGAAATTCAATCAAAAGCGGGGAGAAAATGTGTATTGTATTTTGATGTTATACATAGAAGCCAATTAATATTTTGGGCATGGGCATAATCTGAAGCCTTGCCAATGTCTCACAGAGAATCAGAGACCTTAATTTTATAGCTTTTCCAATAGCCATTTCACTGGGTGTGTGTCTTCTGCCTGCACTTTTGCTTTCTCTCCTCTGTCCTGTGCCAGTTCACATTTTGCTGCCTGCACAAATCTTTTCATTTTCTTTCCCTTGGCGTCTGTCTTCCTTTCTTTTACGTACCTGTTATTCTTTCTGTTTCCTTTTTTTTTTCTTTCCATTTCTCCCTAACTTTCCTTTCCTTAGTGATATTGTATATATTTTGAAAACATTTGGTTAGTTTATTGAATAAATTGGATACCCTATTATGAAATTAGAATTGTTTCTACTTTTATTAGCAGCAATATTAATTTTGTAAAACAATAAATGTTGGCATTTTACTGACGTTTTGCACCTGTGCAGTGAGTAGAATCCAGTCAATGAAAGGGAAAGAAAGAGGAAAGGAGAGAAATAGAGTTGAATTATTTCCCTATGAAGTGCAAATGCAGACAAAATCAGAGGTTGTGTGTGAGTGTGTGTGTGCTAGTTTCCTTCTGCATTTTAAATTCATATTAATGATGTATTTCTTTTCCTTTACTTTGATCTGTTTTCTACATTTTTGAAGACTACACTCAAGGAATGACCAGAAAGTCTTTCTGTACTTTCTGCTTATCCGTATGAATCTGCTCCCATTTCCTGTTATGGTAAAATAGTGGTGCTGCATTATTGCTGGCTGAACCACATGCTTGACTTAATGAGAAGATTATTACAGTCTGAATAACTCATTCCTATAAGCTTCTGTAAAGTCTTACTCAATACAAAGGTCATAAGTACATTGGCATTCTAATTAGTAAGATGATGCAGGTTTCCAAAAGCTCTGGGTCAGCAGGAGACACTTCCAAGGCTTGACTTTACAGAAGGAACTCCCTCTAATTAATAACCATCTGTTACAGCAGTAAAATGTTGAGAAAGGAATAAAAGGAAAGATTATGCAGAGTAAGGCCACGTGGTGTTCAAATGAATTATGATCTATTTTCAGATTTCAAGATTTTTGGAGTTTTTTTTGGTAATTTTTTAATTTTTAATTTTTTTTATTTTAAAGAGAATAAAACAAAACAAAACAAATCAGAACAGAACAGAACAATGCAAGCAGCACAGGACTTCAAAACAAGAAAACAGGAAATCAACAGTGGCTACCATAATGTCTCTTTTCTTTGAAATAGTTGTCCATACCTTCACACACAATAAATTGTGAAAACAAAAACTGATTACCTCTGTAGGACAATGCAGTGTCTCAGGAAGTTACCAAGGAATATACTGTAAATGAAGTGACTGTCACCAAAAAGCAATTCCATATTCTGTGCCTCTTTAATGTTTCAAAATGTCGATAATTCTGTTGAAGATAAAAGTCAATTTTCAAATTCTTTTCTATTTTAGCAGCTATTTATTATAGAAAATAGCTGCCCTCTGATTTTTCTTGCCAGGACACATGATATAAATATCAAAGCTCCAATTGGGTAATTAATAGACTACTTCAAAAGGAAGTGTTTTTGTTTTTATTTTATTTTTTTTGGTGTTCCCAAGTAATACTTAAAAAGAGGAAAATGTACACTTCACAGTCATTTTATTTTTCAAAGTTGTTATAGCTTAGTCAAGAAGTAAGTTGGAAGAGACTCTGGCATATAAGTAGGATACATTTTGCTTACTAAAGGAACAGCCAATTTTCTTTAAACAATTATAGAAAATTGCACAAGGGCAATTCCTCTCAGGCACTTGTCTTAGGCAGAAATAGTTGTCATAACTGTCAGTGTACCAACCAGGTTTGAACCCTGCTAGATTTCTGTACAAATAGTTGACTGTACTTATAGTTTCTAAGACTTCATGTATTGCACTATTGGGATATATATAAATCCGTAAGAAATTGCAAAGCTACTGTTTCTATGCTCACAACCAAGCATATTTTATAAATCTGTTAGGTCAAACTTTCTGATCCTTTTTCACTTTCTCAAAAACTTTCCAAGTTAAAAAAAATTAAAAATTACAGGTTAAAGAATGCAGTGGATGGCAGTTTTTTCCTTCTTCTATAATCTGGCACAACTCCCACCATGTGGAATTGCTTTTGCAGTCAATACTTAATGCATTTTGGGCCAACTTCCTTTTAAATCACAGCATGAGTAAATCACATTAACTCTTCAGAACAATTCAGTTAGTTCAAGGTCAAGAACTCATGGTATTTACTGCCTAATACACCACAGCATGGCACACTGCCAGGCGCACAGTCTATATACTCTGGGTCACTTGAATGAGAATTTAGCACATAATATTCTACCTTGCACTCCCTGCCACACCCTCCAGGGAGATCTAAACTTCTGTAATAAGATTTTGGAGCATTCTAGCAGGTCTGTAAATGGACTTAGCCTACATATATTTTATGAAGTAAGTAATATTGATTTTTAATAAAAGATATGACCGTTTTCTCTAATGTACCTGAAATCATTTAAAACTTTCATCCTCCAAAGAGACAGATATACTTCAAGGAGACATTTGGCTTAGACTTTTTCAAACATGAAACATTACCCTCAAAAGAATGTCTTCATGACCCTGAGTTCATACATTTACTTTTCAGAGCCTGTTATTTGATAAATCTGTATTTTTGTTATTTATTGACTATTATAAATACTCAGAGAGCATCCTAAATCATGTAACTTTTCAAAGGAGTTGTAAGCTTCACATTTAATTTTGTAGAATAAGAAATAGCAAAAGTATAGATTACAGGTAGGGCTTTAAAATTTTAAATTATTTTCACCTATTTTATTTTGCAAATCAGACTTGAAAATATATATATATATATATATATAATGTATAAAATATTTAGATATGACTTTACTGTCTATATATTTTATCTTTATATGTAACTTACATAAAATAGTACCTATTTATTTATTCTTTAGGTTAAGAAATTTTAAGAAAAACTATGTAACCAGGTATGGATATGCATGCCCGTAATCCCAGTATTCTGGGAGAATGAGGTAGTAGAACTGCAAGTTTAAGCACAACCTAGGCAATTTAGCTATGTGGAGAGTTACTGTCTCAAAATAAAAAATAAATGGCCTGGAGATATAACTTACTGCAAGGGCCCTGGGTTCAAATCCTTTTTCAGAAAAAATTTTTAAAAATGAAATAAAGAAAAAGAAAAGAAAGATTTATGTCATAAAGGCAGTGTTTCAAAATAGAATAACTCTTTTCATACATTTTATTTTATAATTCAATTAAGAAAACACACATGATACATGCACTGATTATTCTATGGTATATGTGTGCATGTAGTAAATACACAGGAAGCGGTGTCATATTTTTCTCTCACTTTTTAAATTAATTTTTAAATATCTATTTATTCTACCTGTTTTTTGCAGTAACATCCTTTACTGCAGGTTAGGCAGTGATTGGTGAGATGAGGCTTCATATTTGTCTGGCAAGGAAGAATGTGGAGTGAGGAACATATAATGGAGACTTAAATTCTTAGAAATATGAGTTAAAGTAAATGACTACTAAGATCTTAATTTTTTACCCCAAAAGATTCAATGATGAGAAAATACTGATCATTTCTGAGGTGTTTCCTAAATTTTGTAACATGATTTATGTTTACTATTTTGTTCATTATTGGATATCTGGTAGAAAAAAAGTCAAATATTCAAATTGACATAATTGGAATCATACAAATATTCTATTTAGCAGCTAGAAATGGATCAGAAACAAGAAAACATGATAAAGCAGAATTTTTCAAACAGCTATTCAAATGTAATGTGTGAGTTCAATTTTGCATGTTTTATTTGGTTATACTTATAATCTTTGATGTAGGATAATGTGACTACAGGAACTCAAATACGTGTTGTGTTTTTAGTCTACTGAAATCTAAGTCTGCTGATGAAATATCATGGTGTCGGTTAAGAAAATACTGAAGCCGGATAATAGGTGAACAAAGCCTATGTACAAAGGAAAGCATTATTTTGTGAAAACAGTAAGTTTTCCACTACATTGATTAAATAAACATGTGAGAGACTTAGGCAATCACACATGAAATGTGGTATCCGTGAATTTAAATATCTCATTTTACAGCAACTAGTTGTAATTTTTTCATCATATTGGATGGACTGTTATCTGAGCAACAGCCAACAAAAACCATGGATTGTATTTCTGGAGTACCTCTTATTTGTTCTTTTCCTTCTATCTTTCTTATGAGCAATGACGTCGTGTTGCTGGTGACTTTCTTTACTTGTCTGGTCTATGCCAATGATCTCTCACATTGTCTACATTAATTTACTTTCACACCTATGTAGTATTCCCTATATTCAGGATAACAAGGCATAGGACTAGAAATGCACCATTAACATAAATTCAAAGTTCAGAAGGCAGCTAACATACGAATACATACATGTGTACTTCTCTGTTGTGATACTCTTCCTAAATTCTATCTGTGTAATTTACTTAATTATGCTTTTAACTGGCAAAAACCCTATTTTCTTTTGCACATTTCTTCAATTTCTCAGAGTTGCTAGACTATCATATCCTATAACACAATATTTATTATTTTCCCTTCCTTTTACCGAGGTTTACAATTAGTTAATAATTATACTGCTTCATTTCCCTGAAACATAAGCTTCAAGAGATCAGGTACTATATCTATGTGTCCTCAAATTTATTTTTGACAAATTTTAAAATTATTTTGTCATTTTTTTTCTTAAAAAGAAAGAAATTAGTAATTGGTAGACTTGGCATTGGTGGATTAAATTTCCATCATTGCACTGTTAGAAAACCCTAATAAGCCTCCAAAATAAAAAGTCAATATAAAAGGTAAAATGGCAGAAAAAAATGGAAAATAATGAGAGTTCAGAAAGTTGTTTGAGATTCATGTTCAGTTGTGTTACTTTGTATGTTATCTGCTATCATATAATTCCAGCTGAAATAAAGTACAAGAGATAGGTCAGACCTCACAAATCTAGGGTACAGTTTTCTCACAAACTTGACCTCAAAAAGCTGCTAAAAGTCTGTGGTCACTCACATCTGA
The DNA here is from genome assembly GCA_004365215.1 of Cuniculus paca. NCBI lineage: Eukaryota > Metazoa > Chordata > Mammalia > Rodentia > Cuniculidae > Cuniculus > Cuniculus paca. The sequence goes on along the minus strand of RJWT010053088.1, from coordinate 343 downwards.
CTATCTGGATACAGATTTGAGGGTTTGCCTTATGTACTGAGATTTAGTAGTTTGCTAAAAAAGGATAGAAGAAAAATGCTATACTTACTGTTATGATTTAAACATAGATTTCATAGCTTGAGCACTTTTAGATTTACAAAAATATTGAGCAGAAAGTACAGAAATTTGCCATACACTATATGACATCACATATATATTACTTCCTTCAGTCTCAGAAGCCTGACCCTCAGTGGTACTTCTGTTATGAACTTACGTTGATACAAACTATTATCACCTACAGTCCATACCTTAGGATTCATTTCTGACATTGTACATTGGACGAGTTTTTAAAATGTATAGTCAT
>RJWT010053087.1:0-10467 GCA_004365215.1 Cuniculus paca | reverse complement strand
AAATCTCTGGAAACTGTAAGCTAAATAAACCTTTTCTTCCCTAATTTTGGGTGTCAGGTGTTTGTCTCAGCAACGAAGAAAAGTAACCAATACAATGCCAAACGACTCAGACCAGCGCCCAGATGACCCGTCTTCTCCTGAGCTAACATTTCTCACATGACTCGGCCGGGGGTCTGTCCTGCCCTGGGACAGCCCAGGATGTGGACCCTGCCGCTACCTGCCTGGATGGCCTGGAGGTTCCTGGCCTCCGTCCTCTGCCTGAGTCCCGGGCCTCGGGGCTGGGCCCTCCATGGGGCCGCAGGTCCCCATCTAACAGAGGGGCTTAGGCCACTGTGGCCTCAGAGGCAGGAGACAGCATGTGGCCAGGCCTCGGAACCATCTTTATTGTCCTCACACAGGCAATGTTGGGAAGGCAGGACACCCCATGTCCAGGGCCTACGAGGGGGGCAGGGGCCGCTTGGCGGGCCGTATCCGATCACTGATCCAGTCCACATAGTTGGCCACGCGGGTATAGACACCGGGTTTGTTGAGCCGCCCGCAGCCGTCGCCCCAGCTGATGATGCCGTACAGGTAGGCCACCCCATTCTTCTCGCAGGCCAGGGGCCCGCCCGAGTCCCCCTGGGGCAGAGACAGGGCTCAGGGCCACCCGATCTCAGCCCCAGCTGTGCTGAGCCTGGGGACAGGGCACTCTTGGGGATGACTTTTGGATAGTGTAGGACAGTGTTTCGTTGGACAGTGAGTGTCAGTGCCCCTGAACCCCACTCCCTGTGTGCACCCCACCTAGCTCTCACTCCACAGCCGAGCACACCTTGACTTGGCCCTTCTCCAGCCACCACTGGGACCCACAGGGCCCACTCGGCCACGCTGCGTCATGGCACGGGCTGGGCTACCTCCTGTCTCAACCTCCTGCCCGTCTCTCTCGGGCCAAGGCACATGCCCCCTCCACACAGCCCGCCCTGACTGTCCACTCCACTCCATCTGAGCTGCGCCACCCCAGAAGAGAGAGCTGACCTCTCCGGAGCTCAGTTTCCCCACCTATAAAGCGCGGGCAGAAAGCAGCCCCTGCGTGTTGCCGTGTGGTAGGCAGGCCTGGGACTGACTAATGGATTGACCGATTGAGAGGAATCCAGGCCCGGGGCGTGGCCTTTGGTGCCTGCTCTCTGGTGGCCCTCAGTAGAGGCGAGATGTGGGCTTTGTCTGTGTGACCTGTGTGCCCTTCTCTCGGCCCTGGGCTAGGCCTCCGCATCTGGGTGCCTGAGCGGGGCCGCTGGAGACACCTGCACGCCCTGGCACGGCAGGTCTGGCCCCCACCTGGCAGGCGTCGGACTTGCAGTCGAAGTAGCCGGCGCAGAGCATGTTGGGGCTGACTTCAGCGCCATACACCTCGGGACTGCTGCACTTGTGGTCGGCCACGATGGGGACCAGCGCCTCCCGCAGGGAGCTGGCATAGCCACTCTCCTCTGGGGGACAGGGCTCTCTCAGGGCAGGGGCCCAGGGCCCGGGCCCGCCCCCCGCGCCAGCGTCCCCGAGCCCCGCTCACGCTCGTCCATGTGGCCCCAGCCTGAGATCTGGCACTTGTGCCCCGCGGGGAAGGAGCTGCCGGGCTCGGGCAGGCAGATGGGCTGTACGAACTGGGAGCGCACAGCACAGCGCTCGCCCTTCTTCTTCAGCCGGATCAGGACTGCAGCGGGGTCAGAGGTCAGGCTGGGCCACAGCAGCCGAGGTGGACCCTGCCAGCCATGCCCCCGAGCCCCAGCTCACCCAGGTCGTGGTCACTGGGGTTGAACACGGAGTAAAGAGGGTAGGGGATGTATTTCTCGATGGCGAATGTCTGCGTGACGTCCGTCGTGCCATTGAAGAAGTGCTGGCCCAGCACCACCGAAACACGGTCCCTGGGGGGGCTGCACAGCGGGGCTGGCGGGAGCAGGGGACCCAGCCTTCCTCACACCGCCCCCCCAGCAGCGCCTCACTCCCACAGGGCACAGAGCCTGCCCCTGGACAGCCCCTCAGCCCCATCTATGCCTCAGTTTCCCTCTGCAGGGCAGGACCTGAGCCCAGCCGGGACAGATCAGGAGCAGGGGATGGAGAATGGGCAGCAGCTTCGGGGCTGTCCCCTCTGCCCAGAGCCCCTCTCTGACACAGGGTGGGGGCTGGGAGGAGTGGCTGGCTGCTCACCCAGCTGGTCTGAGTCTCGGGGTTGCGGCCTCTGGCACGAGGTGGGGGGGCCTCAACCCCAAAGGCTCGGAGCCTGCTGAGTGGGCTGTGCCTCAGTTTCCCCAATTGTACACTGACGGGGTGAGGGCTCCCATGCATGCTGTCACCAAGCGCCGAGGCTCTAGCTGGGGTAGGGTCCCCCCAGACCACCAGCCTAGGCCACGCCGCCCCGCCCCGCCTGGGGCTCTCGGAGTCCCACGTGGTCAAGGGGTGACAGGAAGCATGTGACACAGGGAGGCCAGGGCCCAAGGAGGCGGCAGAGGGGCTGAGTGACAGGACGGTGGGCAGGCGCTCACCGGCCAGGCTTGGGGCCGCCCTGTCCTTCACCTGGTGGAGAAGCAGTGGGCAGCGGACACCACCCAGCAGGTGTGAATGAGGCTCCCGGCGCAGAAGCTGTCCCCAATGTAGATGGCAGCCAGCCAGGGGTGGGAGCCAGGCAGTGAGGACGAGCCGCCTACAATGCGCGGTCGCAGGAACGTCCTCTTTTTGTGCCTCCTGCCGCAGGTCGGGCGTGGGGCCGAGGCGGCAGTGGGCAGCATGGCCAGCACCTCAGGGGATGGCAGATGGACTCTGGTCAGGGACTCTGAGGGCAGAGTCACGGAGTCACTGCCCGGGACAACGGGATGGGGCTCTGTCTGAACCACTGGCTTCTCTCAGGTCTGGCCCCATGCCTGCACTTGGGTTGCTTCGAGCCTCAGTTTCCCTTTCTGTAGTCAGGAGAGTGGAACACTGCTGCGAGGCTCAGGGAAGCCAGGGTGGCCTGCATGGAGGGACAGGCTGAGAGCCGTAGAGGGCCCTGGGGTCCCCGCGGGACACCTGCCTACACCCTCCCCCACCCGCACCCTCTCCCCCCGGCCGTGTCCGGAGCCCGCACCACAGGCTGCCAGGTGGCAGTACTCCCAGGAGAGCGCCTGATCCTTCACCACGTAGCACCAAGGCCTCTCGTCTTTGTCCGGGTTCCTGGAGGGGACAAGGAGAGGACGGGGATGTCGGCACAGCCGCAGGGCGGGCTTTGCGTGGCTCTGGACAGGGGAGCCCGGTCCCGCATGAGCCTGTGACTGCTGACCGACAGAAGGCATGGGGGCCCAGGCCCAGCAGGGCAGCGGTGTCCACCGAGTCCACATGCAGCTCCTGGTAGAGCAGGTCGGAGTTCCAGGCCAGGCAGCCCAGGCCCGAGGCTGCCGTGCTGGCCACACCGCGGTACTCAGTGCCGTTCCCCACGAAGCAGCGCTGGGAGGGCACTGGGGCAGCAGGGCGGGCGGGTGGCCAGGCAGTCAGGCCGGGCCCCGCCCTCGTGCCACCCTGGCTGCCGGGCACCCATGTGTGGGGCTCACCGATATTGCAGAGCCGCCCGGCGTAGCCCGGCGGGCAGGCACAGACGCTGGTCCTGGTGGCCGCGATGAGGTGGCAGGTGCCCCCGTTCAGGCACGGGCTGTTCGGGCATGCTGGGGAGGCTCAGCAGCTAGGCCTGGGCCTCAGGGACCCCTCCGATCCGCCGGGGTCCCAGGACGCCCCCACTGCCTAGGCACCCCTGGCTGGCCCGGACTGTGTACCTGTGTGTCGGGCATCCTCACACTGCGCCTGGCCCCCCGCGCAGTCGCACTGCTCCACGCGGCCCTGCTGCACGCGGGCCCAGTGGTCGCCCGGTTCCAGGTACTCGTGGCGGGTCTCGTCGAAGCACTTCTCTGGGAGTTACGCAGTGAGCCCCACCCCTGTGCCCCAACACCCTGCAGGTCCCCTCCCACACAGGGCCGCACCTTCCTGCCTGCCCTCTGTCCTCCTGTGCCCCTCACCGGTGCCGCAGTCCCTGCCTGTGAAGGCGGGGGAGCAGGTGCAGTGGTAGGAAGCAGAGTCCTGGGTGCTGGAGCAGGTGCCGCCATTGAGGCAGGGGCCAGAGGCACAGGGGTCCAGGGCAGCTAGGGGCAGGAGTGAGAGGGGGAGTCCTCAGGGCTCCTGGGGGCCTCCACAGGGAACCACACGCCCAGCTAACTCTGTGTGCCCTGTCCCAGCCTGCCTCAGTGGTCACAGGGCCAGGCTGCACCACCAGAGGGCACTGTGGCCCTGCCCAAGGCCGTGGCCACCGCGAGGCCCGGAGAGGACAGGCCCCCTGGCTGCCAGCTGCAGGATGGACTTGGCCCCTGCCACTCCAGGCGGGACTCCCAGGCCAGGCCAGCGCTGTCTTCCGGTGCTCTCCGCCCACTCAGCGCGCTGAGCCTGATGCCCCGCCCCGCCCCACCAAGCCTGGGGCTCAGGCTGCCCCCGCCTGCACGCACCTGGGCCCTGCAGAAGCGGGGCGGTCTCCACACAGTAGCCCCAGGCCCTGTCCCGGTCATAGTTGTGAGTTGTCGCACACCTGGGGGCGATGGAGGGTGACAGGGGTCCTAGCCCGGAGCGCTCCAGGTGCTCCGTCCACCTGCTAGGGTGCCCACGCGACCCACCACTTCCTGCGGGCGCTGCCCTCCAAGGTGCAGGTGTGCAGCATGCGGCCACCGTAGCGGAACGGGAACCTGCAGGGCTGCCCAGCCTCCGTGAGCACTGCCGAGACGAGGGCGCAGCAGGGTCAGGGCTCCCACTCACCCTGTCCCAGCCTCCACGGGCACCCCGAGCCCCACCCCACCCTGCCTCGTCGACCTCCCTGATCCCCACTGCACACCCCACCTCCCCCATGCTCCCCCAGCAGCCTACCGGGTGTACGCAGTGTGCCCGAACCCTACGCACCTTGCCCCTGGAGGACGCTGCTGGAGGGAGTCACCCCCTCTGGGTTGGGGTGCTCCCCACCTCGGGGTCTCTTTGCTTCCTCCTCTGCCTCCAGAGCACTCCTTGCTGGGGTCACGGGTGTCACTGAGGTCACGGGGATCAAGGGGGCTCCCAGGGTGGCTGTGGCATTAGGTGCTGGGGGGTCCGTGTAGTTCTAGGAGCCACAGGGTGGCGGAGGGGTCACTGGCGACGGGGCCCACAGACTCGGCCCAGGGCACTGCACAGGGGCCCTGCAGCTAGAGGTCCCAAGGCCTCCGTGGGGCCCTGTCTCCTGCCTGGAGTTCAGGGTGGCTGGAGCCCGGGTCAGTTCTGGGGTAGCTGGGAGTAGCTGGGGACCCACAGCCCCCAGGAGGGGCCCAGCCAGGTCAGCCCCACACCCCTCTCATCCCCATGCCACTGTCTTGTGGGGGCCCTGCCCCCGGCCCCATCCCAGGAACCCACGTGGGGGTCAGTCTCACCTCAGTAGCCTGGGGCTGGGCTTCCCAAGGTAGCAGAAGCAGAAGCAACAGGAGGGGCCAGAGCCCCAGTGGGGGGCAGGGGCCAGGGACCCGGCCCCAGCACCCCATGGCTCCTCCGACTGGCTCAGCCTCCCAGGACAGCGGGAGCAGGAGGCAGGGCAGCCAGGGAGGGTCAAGGCCATGCATGGGGCAATGATTAACCCAGCAGACCCTGAGGCCCTGGAGGAGGCCCAGGCCCCCACCTTGCCCTGTGCCCTGCCTGCCCACGGCAGTGGACCCGACACCATCCCAGGCCTTGCTGGGAGCATTTGCCGGGCTGACGTGGACAACAGGGGCCTGGGTCCCCACCCAGCGCCATCCCTGCCTGGCCATAGGCCTGGTGGGTCTGTCTGTGAGTCTGTCGCCATGAATCCAGAGCTGGGACCCTGACGTGGGCCGGGCACAGTGAGGACAGACCCTCTGCTGTCTGCCTGCCCTGTCTTCCCGCTGGGTGTCCTGGCTGCTGTCTCCCTCCCCGCCCCACGCTTGGGTGTCCACTGCCAGGTGACCTGCCGGGAACCTGAATGGCAGAGCGACCCTCACTGAGCCTGACTCAGGGCTGGGGCACAGCTGCCTCGGGAACCCCCTGTGAACCCCAAGGGGCTGCAGGACCCCCATGCCAAGTCCACAGCCCCACGGACAGTCCCTGTGTGGCTGAGCGTCAGCTTGGCCCAGAGTCATCTTGCTGGGCACCCAAACCCCTCTCTGGGCTTCCACTCTCCTCTGTGCCAAGGTGGGAGCAGCAGAGCCTGGGGCAGCACCCGGCTAGGCACAGTGGGTGCACGGTGGTCTGGGTCTGTCTCCCATCACGTGCCTTCCCTGCCCAGAGCGGAAGCATCCGGCAGCCTTGCTGGCCTCAGGCCTGGCTGCTCGGTGCTGGGCCTGCGCCTGGTGACTGGGCCAGCGGTGCCCTCCTCAGGCTCTGCCCATGGGAGGCCTCCCTACTGTGACCCCAGCCTCTGCCCAGGTCCGGCACATGTGCCTTCTCTGCCACAGGATTCCTGCCCAGGTCACCCTCGAAATGAAGCCAAGGGCAGGGGAACAAGAGCCCTGTGACCATAGGGTCCCCATGTGTCACAGTGGGGCAGTGCCAGGGAGGGGATCACAGTGCCCAGCTGAGGACAGCTCCTGGCACGCCTGCCTCACCAGAGCCCCAGAGAGGAGCCGCAAGTGGTCCGTGCACGACAACAGTGCTGGGGGCGGCTGGGCGAGCAGCGGGGCCCAATCCCAGGCACCACGGCTGACCGCGGGCCCTCCTGGGGTGACCACCCGTGCATCCCAGCTCTCAGCATGAGGCTATGCAGGTTCCTTGAAGACTTTATTGGGTGGCATCTGGGTGCAAAGGGTAGTGAGGGGCTGGCAGTGAACAAGGCCACTCGTTCGTCCTCTCTGTGGTTCCTGAGGTTCCAGCCACCGCATGTCCCCTGCAGGCTCCAGGGGGCACAGCGCGTGAGACTGATGCAAAGATCAGCCATCAGGGTCCACCCAGGTATGGGCCAGGCCAGGGCCGACAGCTTCAGACGAACGTGGCCCGCTGGGTGCTCGACTTGGCCTTGGGCGCCCTAGGGCTGGGGCTCCGGCCAGGGCGATCTGATGCTGGGGCCCCCACTGGCCTTGCCCTCCCAGGGCCTGGCCACACCCCGGGCGCTACACCAGCAGCAAGGTCCACGTCGAAGATCCTGTTGACCGGGAGGCCTCGGCTGCTTCGGGCCCTGCCTCCTGTCACAGGGAGGAGAGAGGTTGTCACCTGCTGGCCCAGTCCCGGAACCCCCACTGCCTCTGAGGTCCCTGGGCCTGGGCCGCAGACACCTGGGCAGAGCAGCCATGTGTGTGAGCCACGCGCGCCACATGGCACCAGGCAGCGAGGCCAAGGCCAACGAGGCGAGCGGCCCTGGCAGGGTGCCGGGGACCCCATGGAGGCCTGGGCCACAGTCCCGCACCTGGCCCAGGGCTTTCCAATCTCTGCACCTCCTGGTCTTGGGGATCCCTCCAGCCTCGGGAAAGGCCACCCTGCCCAGGGGCACCTGGGGCTCCCGTGGCCGAGGGTGCTGGGTTGGGGTGCAGTGGGTAGGTCTGTGCAACCCAAGTGACAGAGCAGGGCTCTGGCTCAAGGTAAAGGGCGCAAGTGCAGGGGTGCAGCAGCCCCCAGGCCCCTTCCTACCCTCCTCCCACCACTCGGCATCCTGCTGCGGCTCAGGGACACACTGGGCCACCTGCCAGGTCACCTCACCTGCCCTGCCCCTAACTGCTCCTGGGAGCCGTCAGCAGCCCTGCCGGGGGCTGCCCTCTGGCCGCCTCCTGCCTGGCTGCCTGGGGCTGTCTCTCCCTCACAGAGCCTGGGCACCCCTGTACCTGCCCACCAGCCCCTGGTCACTGTCCCTCCTGTGCTGAGCCCCTTCCCCGGAGCACCTGGCAGCTCACACTGCCCATCCCGTGTCCACCTCACCCATCTGTCTTGTCTGAACCCCTGGAGGGCAGACCTGTCCACCCAGGGCTGAATGGGTGACCTGCATGGTGGGGCAGGGCCCAGAAGTCCCCTTGGTGCCACAGGAGCTGGGTCAGCCTAGCAGGACCCCCAGGGGCAGGTCCAGGAGCAGGGACACAGGGTCCCACTCCACCCCAGCCTAGCCTCAGTGTCCCCAGCTGTAACAGGGAAGGCTTGCCAGGTAAGGGGAGCCCCTACTCCCTGCACAGTCCTTGAGCTCTCCCAGCCTCGAGCTTCCAGAGTGGGCTTTCTCGAAGCCTTGAGAACGGGGCACAAACCCTGCTGAGGAGGGACGGAGGGAGGGGCGATGGGGTGAGGGGCTCGTCCCAGCCTCCTCCAGCACTGCATCTGGACCGGAAGCTCCTTCCAGGACTTCTGGTCACTCAACAAACACTGCCAGGGCCTACTGGGACCCAGTCTTGTCCCTACCTGTCCTGTGTGTCAGCAGCCTGGAGATGACCAGGGAGTGGAGGGGGCGCTCAGCCAGCACCAAGTGCACAGCACACTACCCACAGCCCTGCACCCCCACCCAGCCCCCAGCACCTGCTGACTTGGCCCAAGCACCATGCCCCGCTCCTGCCTGGCCCTCTGGTCAGGTCTGCTGCAGCCTGTGAGGTGGGGAGCCACTCTGGTCCTCCTGCCCACCGAGTGCCCCTCAGGCCCCTCCCCTGCCCACCAGAGGATCTGCCTCAGGCCAGGACTGGGTCAGCATCGCTCCGCCCCACCTGCACCCCATCCCCTCACAGTCCTCAAGGCCCTGGGCTTGTGGGAACCCTAAGAGCACAGGTCCAGCCTTGTAGGGCACAGCTGCCCGCGGGGTCCAGCCCCATGGCCCATTCCTCTGTCCCCGCCCTCACGGGGTTGCAGCCTCCTCCCGACTCAGCCCTGCGCTCCAGTCACCTGCATAGCCTGGCCCTGTCTCATCCTCCGAGAGGGCAGGAGGCAGCAAGTGCCGGGGAGAACTGGAGTTGGGTGCGGAGGCAGGGTCCTGCCACCCTGCCCACCTTGCACAGAGGCCTGGCCCAGGTCCCCCCTGCTACCTGCGTCCCCCTGCTGGGCATCCTAAGGTTATGCTGCCTTCCTGCAGGGCCCCGTTCAGGAGGAACGGGGCTGGATCAAAGGTCCTCACACAGCGGCAGGGGTAGCTGTAACCCAGGACCGGCACCAGGGAGGCAAGGGGGTGACACCGATCAAGACAGCACACTGGTGGGCGAGGGGACCAGGGGCTGGGTGCAGGGCGGGAAGGGGCTGGGGTGAGGCAGGCTGCACAGCGGGACACGGGAGGGAGGGCAGAGGGGGTGCTGGGGAACAGTGTTCCTAGGCCAGGGGCCGGCTGGGGTCCCAGCCGTCTGCAGGGGAGGGGGCAGGACTGAGGCCCCTCTGCCCAGCTGCAGGTTGCGGCCCAGCATGGGAAGCGCTCTGGGGAGCTGCTGCCCCCTCCGTGGCTTGGCTGCGGTGTCCCGTGGCTCAGCAGGTGTGACATGGTGGCAGGGTAGGGAGGATCCAGGCTAGGGAGAGGGTCAGGCAGGCTCCCGGGATTCTGGTCACACACTGTGGACATGGGTCTGGGTACCCAACCTCATTCCTAGGCCTTGGGCCCTGGTGGGTGACCAGAAGTGGGGACAGCCTCAAGAGCCACTCTGGGACCTGACATGCCCCTGGGGACCCTGGCACTGAGACTCGAGGACAGGAGGCATCCAGGCATGGGGCCTCAGCCTGGCCACAGTCCCTCACCCACTGTTCCTCAGCCGGGACCCAGACCCGGCCTCCAGGGGCCTCGTGGTGCACTGGGCCCTGGAGGGGGTGAGGACAGCTCTGCCAGGAGCCTGGAGTCTGTGGCGAGGACAGCACACGCCTGTGCCCCAGGGAAGGGACCCCAGCCACAAGGGCATGGTGTATCAGGGGCCCGGGCACAGGTACCACCTGTCCGCAGGTGGCCCCACCAGCTACAGGGTGCTCAGGGAAATCAAGGGCTGAGGAGACTGGCTATGGAGAGCACCCAGGCAGAACACATCCTGGGGACTGTCCCAGCCCCTGTGCCCTGGGGACGCTGCTGTCCTTCTTGAAACCCAGAAATCCAGGGTCATGGCCTCACAGACGGGGACACACAGGGGCTTTCCCACAACGTGACTTGGCTGTGTGTCAAGACACAAACACAGGAAATATGCCACAGGGAGGCAACACAGCACGTGGCCACCTGTGGCTCTTGGAAGGGCTCTGGCCAGCTTTCACTGTGCGTCTCCGTCCCAGCAAGTCACCTGGCGGTCTCTGGCTGACGGGGAGACGCGCCCATGTCCAGGCCTCCGGAGGACTCTTTGTCCTTCAGCCAGCCAGCTCCCTCACAGGCGGCCTGGCCCTGGCCCAAGGCCACGGCAAGGGGACCTGGGGACCTGGCCACATCTCCATGGTGGGTTTCTCTCCCGGGATGATGGGGCAGTGGAGGCCATGGTGTCCCTAAGAAGTGTCAGGGCAGCCGTCAGGGTGAGGAGCTGAGAGGGGTGCCGCCTTCGCCCC
>RJWT010053086.1:0-10461 GCA_004365215.1 Cuniculus paca | reverse complement strand
ATATAAGCACACAAATATATACCAATGTTCATGTAGCCAGAATGGATATTAGGTGAGTTTTCTTTGAAATACCATAAAATACACAGCACTCTATGCTAGAGAATTGATTTAAATAAACTATTGCATACATAGCGCTTTAGGCACTTTGCCTCATTTGAAGCTGAAAATAGCATGTTAGAAATTAATTTTGAAAAATTCCTTGAATATGGTAAAACAACCTACTAACTAAGTGTACTTTAATTTTTAACTTTGAAATTTTGATAGTCTATAGCAGGAATGAACAAAGTTATTCTATGAAAGACCAGTACATAACAGAGATTTTGCAAACTGTAGGTTTCCTCAACTCTGCCACTGTAGTAACAAAACAGCTAGAGATAAATGAATGCAAAAATGCATGAATAAAAGATAAGTATATAAAGGTACACACACAACTGTGTTCCAGCAAAGATGAATATTATTCAAACAATTGGTCTGGTTTAGTCTGTACACCTTTGTCAAACCCTGATCTTCAGCATCCCTCATATCATGTGTTAACTGTGATTCCCTTTCTCATAGAGATTCTTGGAAATTATTCTCAAGTGATTGATAAATCTAGCTTTTCATCTAAAATAGAGACATAAAATACTTCTCCTACTTGTTATGAATGATACAACCCACCTGCTAGATGGAACAGGCCACAAGCCTGTCATCTTCTTTTGGATCTCATTGTGGACAGTGAAGACCTTAGGAATTGGGAAATGTGTTCATCTGTCAACTAGCAGCTAAAGAATTTGCTACAAGAACATAGAGTTTTGGTTCCACAAGATGCTCTATTTAAAAGGACACAGCTGAGAGGCTTAATGTTCTGCTTGGGACAGTCTTGAAAATAATGACCTACTTTTCTCTGCAAAGCCAACTCTGAAAGAGGATGATGCCTACAAATGAGGGCTCATAAAAGAATATAATTAAATACTGATGCTCCTCAGAGTGAAAGAACTTTGAGATAATGACTATAGTGGCACACACTGTACCAACGAGAACAAGATGTCACGATTATGTATTTTCAGGTTGATTTAATCTGACAGGATTCTCGGCAACAGTGAACTTGGTCTGTCTGTGCATAACAACACAGCCTATGTGTGCTACAAATGAAACTCTATTTATCTTTTATAAACTTGCACGTGTCAATTAGCAAACTTCATCTAGCTGGACACTCTTATTAGAGGAGATCCCGTATATGTCTGTATTTTCTGGGGGAAAATTGTCTGTAAATCATCCTCTTTATTTAAATAAATTCTTTTTCAAATTCTCTTTATGAATGGGGTTTTTAATTATTTGATTTTTCAATGATAGTCCCTCACTGTGAAGTTCTAATTATCCTGTCTTCTCATGTATCACTAACAGAGAAATTAGCAGCTAGTAGATTTGAATTTTCCATCACAATTGTTCCAAGATAGAGAAGAATCAGCTAAACTAGGAATTGGCAAACCCTGGCCCTTGGACCAAATCCATCTCATCTCTTATTTCAGTATGGCTCTTAAACTAAAAATGGCGGTTGTCATTTTAAATATTTGAAAAACTGTCAAAAAAGAGTATATGTCACCCATGCCAATTATATGAATTTTAAATTTGGGGGTCCACAAATAAAATTATAGTGGAACAGAAACATTCTTTTTTTAATGTATGATCTATTGCTGCTTTTAGGCTTGAAGAGCTCAACTGACTGCAACGGAGAATGCATAGCCAGCCAAGACTGAAATATCTGCTTTCCTTACCTTCACTGACAAAGTTTCTAACCCGTGGAGTACATGATCCTTCACATTCCTTTGCCAAATTTTTACGCAGATGTGATTGTTAGCGCCTTTTATTTGAAATCCTACTTTTGCACTGACTTTAGGACTTGCTGGATACTCCAAGATACAGGTGGGACTCAGTCCTAGAGGTCTAATTTTGTGTATAACAATGCACCTTAATATATTTTCCTCTCTACCTTATGAGATACAGAAGTCACCCTATATTCTCATTAATCAAAATGTCTAACCACTATTTAGCCCTTCAAATTTTGTAAAGCACTGTCGTATGCATAGTTTCACTAGTTTGCTAGTATCTTACTTTTTTTTTTTTTTTGGTACCAGGGATAGAACTCATGACCTCGTGCTTACCAAACAGGTGTCTACTCCACTGATCTAAATCCCCAGCCCCTCTTTTACTTTACAGAGGTGAAATCTGAGGTTCAACTATGTTGTCCCACTTTTCTAAAATCATTCAACTCATCAGTGGTGAAGAGCAGAATGTAAACATGACTCTGAGCCTTACAGAGGAAAGTTAAAGATGTAAACAAAAATGCTACAATCTTCCAGCTGTTCCTGCTTGTAAATCATGCAGAGAGATTATGGAAGGTGAAACTTCCTTTTCCCTCTTCTCTGTCACCTGATGTAAAATGAGTAATGGGTTTCTGTCCTCTGCACAAGGTAGAGCAGAATACCAGTGGTATACTTTTTTGTGCCACAGCAATTCATGTATCGAAGAATTAAGAAGCAATACTCAAGTTCTGGGAGGTATGCTAAGGGTATTTTAATTGGGATTGCATTGAATCTGAATAACAGTTTTGGGAGTAGGACCATTTTCACTCTGTTGGTTTTTCCTATCCGTGAACAAGGGATATCTTTCCATTTTTTGATATCCTTTTTGATCTCCTTTTTCAGAGTACTGTAATTTTCAATGTATAGATGTTTTATTTCTTTTGTTAGATTGATTCTTAGGCACTTCATGTTATTGGATGTTATTGCAAAGGGTGTAGTTTCTCTAATTTCTCTCTCTGAGTCTGTTGCTTGTGTACAAGAATGCTATTGATTTTTGAGGGATGATTTTGTATACAGCTACACTGCTGAATTTGGTTATTAAATCTACAAGTCTTTTGGTGGAGTTTTTGGGGTCTTCACTGTAAAGTATCATGTCTTCTGCAAATAATGATAATTTGACTTCTTCCTTTCCTGTCGTTGTTCCTTTTATTTCTCTCTATGGTCTAATTGTTATGGATACTATTTCCAGAACTATATTGAATAGGCGTGGTGATAGTGAATATTCTTGTCTTGTTCCTGATTTTAGAGTGAAAGCTTTCAGTTTTTGACCAGTTTGATTTTAGCTGTTGGTTTATCATAGGTGGCATTTATCAGATTGCAGTAAACAAAATCTATTCCAATTTTCTGTAGGGTTTTTATCATGAATGGATGCTAGTCTTTGTCAAATGCTTTTTCTGCATCTACCGAGATGATCATGTGATTTTTTTTTTGTCTTTGATTCTGTTAATGTGGTGTACTACATTTATTGTTTTTCATATGTTGAACTGTCCCTGCATCCCTGGGAGGAATCCTACTTGGTCATGTTGTGTAATCTTGATAATTTGCTGCATTCTGTTTGCCAGTATCTTACTGAGAATTTTTGCATCTGTATTCATTATGGAGATTGGCCTCTAGTTTTCTTTTTTGGTTGGGTTCTTCTCTGGTTTGGGAATCAGGGTAATACTTGCTTCCAGGAAGATATTTGGGTTGTAAAATAGTAATCTAATGATATACATCAATAGAATAGCTTTAAATTCCTACAAGACTGTACTTTGTTTTATTACTCTCACCCTACTGCTTCCATTTTATCTTCTACCATTCTCTATCTCATTCAACACACTCTACCACACAGGCTTATGCATTCCTTGTGATACCACCTCGTTCTTACTCTTGCCATTCAATAGATCTGAATCATTATTATCTGAGATCTCCTCCCAGTTTACTTCCTCCTACCATCACAGTGCTACTCAAATGGCAACTTATCTTCAAAGACACTTTTCTTGCCCACTTTCAGTAATGTGTCTCTATCCTAGTATCTCATTTATTCTGCTTAACATTTCTTTCTCTAAAACTATGATTCACTTATCAGTCCAATTTTCTAATATCTGTCTTCATCCTTTGGCACAAAGACCTTGCTTATCTCTTTCACCAGCATCTAGAAATTTGTATATCATGGGAAACACTCTCTTGACACATATGCTGAATGATGAATAAATGATAATTTTAAAAAAATTCTCTTTTGATGAACAGAGATTAGTAATAACTATTTTGAAGATAACAATATGGTATATATTAACTAGTATTGATTTCTTACTGTTGTTTTTGTGTTTTTTTTTAAATTCTTTATTATTTCTACCCTTTTTTCTGTTTTGCTTTCTAAAATAAAAAAGTGTTTAATTCTGGTAAAATAAAATTTATCAATTTTTTTCTCAAAAAACTTTTTCTCCTTTTCTCATAGAGCCCAGTAGGTGATGAAGATAAGAAATATTATTTCAAACAAAAGACAGACTATGATGAATCTGTCAGTGGTAGGGTAAAAAAAAATGTTTGGAAGAATGTAAGAAATAAAATCATGAGTTCATTCTGAAAAGAAAAAAGAATTTCTCAATTCTGTGAGGATATAGATTGTTTATTGGAACTATGAAGATATTCTGGCCAACAGCATAGTTTTCCATGATATCCATGGGAAGCCTCAGCTGTTCAGGGCTCTGGTCTCTTGTAATTTCAAGGCACATGGAGGTTGTTAGATGTTTTAAGCTTGTAAATTTTCACTCTAGGAAGGCAGAACATGTAACTATCTGAAGTCGAAGTGAAAAGTCCCACTTATCCATCTACTACTGTGGTTCAACTTCTTCAAGGCTAACACATTTTGACTGACCCATAATATTAACAGCCATCTTTGAATATGTTACCCCTTTAGAGTCACCAGTGGAAACTGGGATGGTTTAAATTCCATTTTTCTCTGTGTGTGTGTGTGTGTGTGTAGATTTAAAGTTGAATTTCAATACTTTTCAGTGGCAGTATTATTAAATAGAAGACCCTACATCTAGCTGTTAGAAGAGCCAGGTCAGAATTGAGCAAACTCATTTATGAAAACATTTTTTTTACTTTAAGAAAATATAACTTTATCAAATTCTGCAGTAATCAAGAAGAATGATGTTTTTAAGAAATGCATGGCTTAGTTCTAAGGTACACATGAGAATGAAGTTGAATTATGATGGAGACATAGTGATTTAATGAACCATGGAAAGCACATTTGCTTCAAGAGGACAAAATGTGTTCAGCATGCATTATCAAGAAACTTAGGAGGGATACTTTTGAAAATAATCCAAATTGATGACCATGGTAGGATCAGGTTACAGAAGCGAAGTGCATGTTTGAAACAGCCCACTTCGAGTTGCTTACTAAGAAAAGCTTCAGTTTGCATAATTTCATATATGTTTCTGTTGAGAGCAGCCTAAAGTAGAGCTATGAATTTTGGGTGTTTCTCCTATATTCCTTTCCTACAGTTATAATTCCCCCCACCTGTAATACTCATTCTTAACCCCTGAAAGTCCAATACGTTTTTTTTTTACCTCCTATTTATTGGTAGAATATTTGGTTTTTAAAGGTACATCAGGCCATAGAATTTTAAAACAAAAAAGTGGTGCTTTAAAGGGAAGATTTCAGCTTATTTTACATGTAGGTAAAAGAAGTAAAAGATCATTTTCAGAATTTCAAACACTTCCACCTTTGCCTTCTGCTTCTGCAGGTGCCTAACCATATCACCAAATTACTAAACGAAAGTTACTGGATCTAGCAGTGGCCACTGGATAATGGCCTTCCTCTGACAACTGAATACATGGGCCAACGTATTTATTCAAAAAGTACGTGGCCTTTTTAAATAATGAGAATTCAATTTCATTGCCATTATTACCATCATGCCAAATAACTTGTAAAATAAAATAAATGAGATCTTCAGCACCTCGAAAGCTAAGGCAGCCCCCAATTCATCACCCACCTGCAAAACTGCACTCCAGTGGTCACAAAATGAGGATGAGAGAGAGGATTAGCTTTGACCTTCCATTGGTCACAACATAGTGTTATTCTTGATCTCACTTCACTGGCTTCTGACTAGCCCAGAATTTTTGGTATTGTCTTAGTTTAATCTCTTCCTAAATCAAAGTAAGAATCTAAAGGACCTCAGACCTGCTGTGTTGTAGTTTTACTTAGCAGACTCTTTTGTGGTCATTGGTGTGATTTATATCTGAACCGTAGGTAAATATGAAGCTCCAGGAGGAAAATGCTAGTTCCACGCCTTCACCAGGGAAATCCACAGAAATTGGTCTTGGGCACAGTTTGAGAATCATCTCCTTGATTTGCCATATTTAATTGTGATTAGTACACAAAAAAGCAAGAAAGTGGCAGTAAGTGAGGAGAGAAAGGCAGAGAAAAAATTTGCAAAATATATGCAAAATATGGAGAAACTCCAGTTTTAGACGTGGACTTGGCTCGGGTGGATGTGGTTCCAAGATGTTTGAAATAAGCTGTCCCTATCTCATTGGTGTAACTCGAAAGGAAACACTAAGTGCGTGTACATGATCTCAACATGCATGCTACTTTCTTAAGACTAGCTGCCCATGATACAGTGATTATGAAAAATCACTCAAATGTGTAAATCAAATAGACTTGTACTTTACTCAGGTTATTTTATTACCTACATTGGCCCAAAGTGACAGCAAATCTTGCGTGGGGAGATTTGCTCATCACTACACAGTATTCATGGGATGGATACTGTCCTGCATGCACTCAGTTTTTTTGTGGCCTCTGACTTTGGGCTGAATGTTAACCGCATCTAGTGTGAGTTAGAAGGGTAGAGAATTTGCAGTTAGATAAATCTGATCATGATCCCTAGAATATCACTTATAGGAAGGTTCCTGGCTTACAATCAATTATAACCTAAATTTTGTTAGTGAGAAAGTATACTCACAAAAGCAGTCTGCTTTTTTTTGTATCAACACTGTATTTAATAAATTTCATGACACATTGAACACTGACAAAAAACAACTTTGTATCAGAAGAGTCTGCCTAACTGAAAATTAATGTAAGCATTCTGAGCACGTTTAAACTAGAGTAGGTAGATATTTTAAATTTAGAATGGGTCTGCAGAGATGTGGCCTTGAGGTAAGTGGTGTAGCCTTTGTGCTATTTGGATGGCTTGGGTAAGTTACCTAAAATTACTGACCTTCATTTAGATTTCCCATTTAGAATAGAAATAATATTTAAATATTTGTAATTTTGTTTCCCCCCCCCTTTGGGGAATTGTTTATTATATACCAGATAATTTTCTAATTGTTTTATATACATTTTATCTCAGTCAATACTCATACTGACAGCAGGTATCATCCACCAGGTATACTTTACAAGTATTAATTTTCTTGTTTAGTTTAACACCCAGGTAATAGCAAAGTCAAAGCCACTCCTCAGGTGTGTATCCAAAGCCTGTGCCCTGGCCATTACCACAGCAGGTTTAGGGTTAGGGAGATGGTTCCTCAGGCATCTCTGCGTGTCCCCAGCAATGATCTCATGGTCTTTACCTAAGAACATGACTCTATTCTTGCCCTGAGCATGTGCCATATAAAGGAAGAGGACCCAGAACCTTCCTTCCAGTGGAATTTCATTCCCTTTGCTGCCTTTACTTGTGCCATGATTATTTTACGAAATATAAAACTTAGATTCTAGTCCCGGCCTTTGATTGGTTAGGATCCTTAGCCTAGGCTAAGACTGAGCCCTTGCGTTTTGAACCACTGGTCCTTCACCTTTACCTCTCTCTCTTTGGACTTCTCTCCAAATCTGATGAGACAGAAGCGCTTTGTCTCCATTGACTAGGATGAGTACCCTGGATTTCAGACCTTTTCCTGTTGGAGTTTTTATCTCCCTATATCTTCCTGCTTTCTTTATTTTCTTTAAATTCTACCTGCTTTTCCCTACCTTACTGAGTATTACACATATAGGCATATGGAGATATGACTAGGTATATTTTTATATATGTATCCTGCTTGTTTAGAGAAATATTTTTCCATCTTTATCACTTCATCAGCTTCCAAAAATCCTGGCACATATGCCCATCTGCTATGGTCTGTCAGTGCCGAATTCTGGAGCAAAATACCCTAAGGGTCATGAATAGATGATTTTCTTTTCAATCAACAATTCTTGGTTACAAACAGAATGCAAATGCAATATCACTTTTGAAAGGAGTGGAGAAGTAAACACAAAGTGAAAATCATGCACATCTTGAATTAATAATTTTTTTTTGGACTTACTGGTTAGGCTGTATTAAAAAGATACATTCTGCTACAAGAAACTTTCTACCATCAAAATAAAACATAAAAGCAGAAAAAAAATAGGGCTTCTACTCTTGTGAAGGTCAAATTATTCTTTGTAACTGTAGACCTAAGAGTTTTTCAAAACCACAGATTTCAGGGTCAGTTCAGTTATTTTTTCATACCAAATATTTCAGTTAAAATGTGAAGACATTTAACCATTTAAGCCAACGTTTTCATGTTTTTATGAGAATTCAAGAACAAAATAGTCCATTTTTCAGAGGAGGAAGCTTTGTGTGTTATGTTGGTTCCTATAATGTATACATGCTTTTTGCAAATAAATCATTTTAAAATTCTAATGAGACTTTATGCACTGATTCTTCTGGGCAAGCTTTTTTTCTTTCCTAAACATATAAGATGACAGGTGACAGCCATGCAGCCTCAGTTCATGGAAAAACCAACAGTGGACACTGATTTCTGAGATGGGAGAGTGAGTGGCCCCATGCTTACAAGGAAATAGAGAAAAATGTGTTTTGAAACTTTTCAATAAGTTACATGAAACCATCCAAAGGAATATAAATGAAGAAAAGCACCATAATGGAAAACAAAGTAATTGGGAACTCGAAAGAACCAAAATAAGAAATTTTGAAGCAGACTGTAGGAAGGTGGAACATTTCACGAATGAGAATTCATGTATGTCTGGCAAGTATAGGTACAGTTGTGGTGGGCTTTGGGGATTTTATATTGAGGTCAATTTAAAAGAACAGGAAATAAGCTTATACTTCAGTGCTAGAAAATTCTCTAAACAGTCCTCCTTGGAAGGACAGAAAGAGCGAAACCCCTCACCTGTATAGCAAACATTCCTGTTTGATCAGCCACTATTTTTCACATCATCAGCCAGAATCTGGCCTTCAGATAATGCTTTACGGCTACTCATGGATTGACTCCCAGTCATGGGAGGTGACAGATCAAGAACTCAGAAATAAAGTAATTCATTTTTTCACTAAAAGCAAAGAGGACAGTGACCTGCACCTCTGCCTTAAAAGCTTATGCCTTCATAGGAGAGCAATGCCATGCCAGAAAATCAGTGCAACATGTGGCAACATGTATCTGTTTAAATACTATGACAAGGACATGGAAAAAAATTCTGCTGACCAATCAGATTTCTGGTATTGTGGCCAGTTTGTCAGTGGACAGTATTACCACTGAGCTGAGTAAGCAACTTTAGAGACTAAGAGTAGAGAAGAGGTGGGAGGAGAGAAGAGTTGTTTCTCATCATGATTATGAAGTTGGATTATGTAGGCTTGGACTGCAGAAAGCTGCTCTCTGTGCCATCCTGTTTTAAATCAAGAAGGAGAAAGCCTTCCAATAAATGACAAGGATAATAAAAACAGTTCATGTGTCCATAAGGGTGATATAAATATATATATTCTGCAAATATAACACTGAAGGATGGGATGAAGAATTTGCTAAATCTCTATTTCTAAATGGGGCGCTATTATTTACGAGAATACTAATTCTTTTTTATTGTGGTTACATAATCAAGTGTTTCTGTGATTTAAAAAAAAATAACTGTTAAAGCCTTGGTCTCATAAAACCAAAATAAATCACATAAGTAATTAAATTTGTAGCACATGCTTTATTTGTTGGGCTTTTATATGCAATTTAAAACTGAATCACCAGCCTCCAATTTTCACAAGCATGAGTGTATAGTACACTTCATACAAACTCATTTAAGTTGGGAGTTAAAAAGAGAAGAGCTACGGAAACGTGAATTTTGAGGTCAAATATGAGACAAATGTATGTTTGTCATTTTAAGCATATGATGATTTTTCTTACAAATAAAACTTCATAAATGATAGGTGCTCAGAAAAGATCAGACCAGAAAAGAGGATATTCCAGCATCACTAGTATTTCCTTCTAGTGTGATTCTTGCTAATGAGAAAATTTGCTTATGGTGGGCATGGTGGCATATCCCTGTGACCTCAGCACTCTGGGAGGCTGAGGCAGGAAGATTACAAGTCTAAGCCCAACCTGGGTAAATGACATTTTAGATAGAGTCTCAAAATAAAAAAGAAATTTGAAAATGAACTGGTGTTATAGCTCTATACAAAGGCCCTGAGTTCAACACCAACATTAAAAAAAAAAGAAAAAAAGGAAAGAAAAGAAAGAGCAATATATATGTAAACCTTTTTAGTAGCAGACTGAAGCCCAAATCCCAGAGAACAATTTAAGATTATTTACTTGCTTTACTTGTTTATGTGTTTTGTCCATGAGATAACAACTTGGCTTAGTAAAAGACTAGAATTATTCCACATAGAATATGGACATTTGGGGGG
>RJWT010053085.1:0-10469 GCA_004365215.1 Cuniculus paca | reverse complement strand
TGTGTCACAATTGCTGTTTATTGTACTTTACAAAGTATTAAAAGAAAAAGGTAGAAGCAGAATAAAATTGGTCTAGCAATAACATGGACTAAGGTAAAAATCACACAGTCAGGGACTTATAAGACTTGGAAGAGACAAATATTTCTCAATTCTGAATGGGAAAAGACAAAATCAAGACATATAAAAAATAGGCTAATTAAGATTTGGTTTAGTAGCAAGAATTAAATTAAGGGTAGGTCCTTACACTCAAGGTAAAAATTTATGAGTTGATTATGATGAAAACAGTAAATCTTTTCAATTCATCAAAAGTTTTCAAGGAGAAAACAAGAAAAAATATCTAAAGTGTGTCTCTCCCTCCCTCAAAATCAAGAATATACACATATATGCATCTGCATATTATATATAAATATGTACATAGCTATCATATGTGTACTAGCAAATGAAGGTAAAGAGATTCAAATAAGAGTCCTGTAACTTTTCAAAGCACTTATAATGCCAAAGTGATAAGAAACTTATGGACGAGGAAGGGGAGGAGTAGGAATAGGAGGAAAATTAGTGAATTTTCAAGACCTAAAATGACTCTTGGATTCCTTTCTGTGAAAAGAAGCACCTTAAACAAAAGGAAAGCAAATTCTCAATCATCACTTTACATAGAGTCAAAGAAGATAACAGAGAAGTTGAGCTTCAGAGGATACAGCTAGAGGCAAAAAGAATAACAGAATGAAGCACTCCTTATAGCAGAAACAGGACTGAGACAAAGAATGTTCTTCATCCTCAGGGTGGTAGGTTTTTAAAAATTCCACCTAGTAGAATTAACAGAATTGTTATGAATTGATGACTACTGTGAATGTTCTTTATCTTCCATTTCCAAACAATAACATTCACTGTCATTATCCTGCTCAATCAGTGTATATTAGATTGGAAGAGACAGAATTAACTACTAGTCTTCATTGTTTAAGGATGCATGGATTAAAAAGAGTCACATCCAGACCTAAAGAAGAAATCACTCTGGCTCTGCTCCCACCCCTGCAACGTAGAAACCACTATGAATTATCCACAGGTACAAGACTTTGACTTGACATTATGAAGGCATAGAATTTTTGCGTGTTCTCTCATTTGAAAAGAATAAACATATGTTGCTTGCAGGTACAATGAACCAAATATTTGTGTCCCAACAGGCAAAGTGTGATTGCCTTGAGTGATGTTCACTGTACATTTCTAGTTTCCCACCTTCCACTCATGAGTAGAATTATACACCTGGCTTCCTTGCGGTTGGGTAAGGCTATTAAACTCAATCTGGCAAATGAGTTGTGAATAAAAGGAATACAAATCACTTCTGAGCCAGAACATCTAGTGATCACGGCATGATCAACCATCCATAGGTCATTTTTACTCTTCCATGAAATTCCCCAGATAGTGGCTGCTCTGACAGCCGGCGCCCTGCAATATGGACTTGCAGAAAAGAGCTCCTTTTGCTCACTCACAATGGACATACAGCACAGGTAAGAAATAATGCCACTATTTTCAATGTTAAGGATTATTTGTGACTGCAGGAGAGGTTAACATTTCCTTACTGATACACAGACTTACATTTTTCCCCCACACCACTGCCAAAGTGCAAAAGTGGAACTATTTTAATGTTTTTTTTAGATTTTTATCTAAAATCAAGAAACTAGCTAAATTGTTTTGCAACATATAGCACAAGAGATATATTTTCTAGTGTTAAGAAAACATGAGAGAATATAAGAGCATCTAGTTCAAGGAAAGCCAGGGAGGACAAGCTTTGCCTATAGGGAAAATATCATATTGCTTCCTTGCAATGCTTCTTACATGGCACCTCTCTTCAACTTCATTGTCACAACGGTTCTCATCTTCTGACTACTCTAAGTCAAGTACTATACATGCAGAATAAGCATTTTAAAACTATTTTTCTGTTACCTGTCTTACATCATTTTCAAAGCTATGTTCTTTCTAAATTCCAGCATATTTTTTTCTTTTCCTTTTGTCTTACTCAACTGAAAAGAAATCATTGACCTTAGAAAAGATGTGTGGATCTTACTGGATTAGTTTGCTAAATTTTATTGGTCAAATATTTTTCTCAGATATAAAGAGTGGACACATACTATTCTACCAACTGTATTCAATTTCCAGGTTGTAGAATGCTGTCATCCATTGTACCATTTGTTTTATTTAATAAACAGAAATGAAATTTCAGATAATACCACAGCTTGATGTTCTAATAATCTGAAATGATGCAGTTCATGAAAAACAATAATCTTGAGAATCTATTTCCAACCAATTCCTATTCCCAGATGCTACCTTTAATTGTGTGCACTACACTTCCCAAAATCTAAGGAATGACTGACAATTTCCACATCTTGCCCCGCTGTCCTCTTAAAGTTTTAGTCTTTCAAAATATAGAAAAAATGGTGCATGGGAATCCAGAAAATGAATGAATCAGGGAACTGACTGTCTCAAATAGTGTATCTTTACACAATAATAAAAAGAAACACTGCTTGGCTTTCTGGAAGGCACTAATCTGCTTTCTTTACCCAGGCACAGACACCATGATGAAGAAGAACTATTCTTGTAATGCACTTGCAGAGAAGTAAGGCTGCTCTGTTTCATGAACCAAAAGCATGTGGCAAGCAAGCTTCTTTTCTAAACCCAGTTTTATGACAGACATTTTGGTTCTTTATATAATAGCTAGTTTCCCACTTTCCTCACTAAAAGAACCATGATTGTGTGATTGTATGAAAGACAGAGACTATATCTAGACTATTAAAAATTCTATTTAACATTGAAAGAGAACTGGGTTGTGTTCATGTGATCCAGTTAGAGGCAAGAATGTAAAGAGATATCTACTAAATGCTTAGAGAGATTTTTCTCCTCCCTCATAAAAAAGAAAGTGTCTATGTTCACCCCTTCCTTCTTTCTCTCTGCTTGAGACACCTCTCATTTAGAGTGTACTACCTAAGCTGTGGCCAGCCCTTGGGCAATGAAGTGGTAAACATGAAGAGGAAATGTCAGCACAGTGAGAGGAACTGAAAAGAGCCTAGTGTCTTAATGTTGATGTTCAGTGACTAAAGTATGGAAAAGAGCTAACTTTAGGTTATTTGTTAAATGAATAATAACAGTTTAGGCACTGTTAGAGTATTTTTGTATTTGTAACTCAATCCAACTAACTGATAAAACACAATTTTCTTGGTTCCAGTAACTTCCTCCTAAATTTTGACAATTTTTTTCCTTGAATCTTTGCTTTCCATTGTGCTTTATCCTTTTTTCCTTGCAGATTTTAGCAGAAATCGAGAAAATTCTGCACTAGAGGATTAGCAAAATTACATTTTCAAGTTAAAATTCTACACTCCATCTTCTGATGACTCTCTAGTATGCCTTTTCTCCCTCCTCGCCTCCTTAACCTCTCTTCCTTCTCTAAACATCATGACTCAAATAATCTTACTGTCTCTAGTGCATTACAAAGAGATTTAACCTGCATTAATGCATTTAATCCCCAATTCAAATCAACTCAACAAATATTTATGGTATACTTAACAAACTCTATCCCCTAGGGTACTGTGAAGAATACCAAGATCAGATACAGTTCTGACTTCCCTACAGCCCACAAGTTGGCTGAGCTGGTGCTACACATCCATGTGTCTCTACATAATTATGACTGTGATAAGTGGAATTTGAAATACAAGCAATGTGCTTCCAAAACAAGACAGAATTAATTAATTATCCACGGTGAAAATCATTAAGCTCATTGCACAAAATGATGTCATCCAGATAGCAGGTACTTCCTTATCCTCTTTAATCTATCATAAGAGTTTATCCCTTTACAAACTATAGCAAACAATGTAGGAGACACAAAAGAGACAAGGTGCACAGCACACATCTGCATAAAGATCCTGTTCATGCTGGCTCCAATTACCCAAAGTTATGCCACCTCAGTATAAGTCAGTTTGTTTATCTGCAACTAGGGTCTGACAAAACTATATTTCTGGGTTTATTACAAGTTTAAAAATAAAAAATAAACAAATCTCTCAGTAGAGTCTGTGTTATAGAAGCTTTTTAAAATTATTTTTGTGTCAATATCATTATTATCATTAGTAATACAAAAATGAGAATACAGTCAAGGGCAGTACCCCAAAAATAAAATGAAAGCAAAAACAAACAAACCTGCAAGAATGCTTTTGACCTGTTCTCATTTTAGTCTAAGTTTGGTCCCACTTACACATTCTTTATACCAGTTGGCAGGAAAGCATTTTTTTCAACAAATATACCCTACTGTATTACCAGCATTGGTGATCAGTAACGTTCCTTCAAAATTCTAGCTTGTTATTCTTATACTTGAAATACTTTAGGAACCTAGAAAACTAAAATTTTAGATATTTTTGCTAGATTTTATTATTATTTAGGTGTGGTAAGGCCAAGAGATAAAGTGGCCACTGTCACTGACAAGATAGTTTGTAATTCATAGTCATAGTAGGAGAGGACACACTACAGCATGTGTGGTCACCAGAAAGCAACATGTCAGTCAGGAGGCACAGGGGAGAGGGGGAAATGTGTGCAAGATCTTTCATCATATTTTTCACTGAAAACAACAGATGAGACCAGGTAAACAGGCTTAGATTCGATTAATTTGGATGCTTTCAGCAGACTCTTGTGTCAAGGCTGTTCCTAGTTGTCTGGTATTTGGCCCTGGGGTGATTAAGGCAAATCCATAGTGGCCCAGTGTTCGAGGTAGTTGAGAACAAGGACTCTGGGTTGGTTGATTTGTACTTGAAAAGCTTTGTTGAGAGGAGAAGTGGTTCTCTAGAAATCAGTTAACTCAGGGAGAGACAGTCTCTCTGTCAGAAAGACCTCAGGTTTCAAAGCATAAGAATATAGAATATAAAAAGCATCATTAAAACACTGTGAAAAAGTGGAAAACAGGGGTTGAACAGGGGTTGCCAGAAGATTGGGGGTGGTGGGGAGTGTGAAAAGATGCTGGTTATCAGATACAAAAATATAGTTAGATGAGACTAAATTCCAGAGTTATATAGCAGAATAAGGTAACTTATAGTTAACAATGATTTATTGCGTATTTCAAAATATCTAAAGAATGTTTAATGTCAACCATACCAAAAAAATTCTTTAAATGTTTTAAGTGATGGATGTGCTAATTGCACTGATTTAATCAATGCATATATGTATATAGAAATGTTTATAGAATTATTCCCCATAAGTACAATTATTATGTACCAATTTTAAATGTAATAATAATAATAAAAGACTGAGTGTTGGTCAGTGAAGATCTTCCTAAATCCTAAGCATAAAATAGAGCCATAAAACAGTCTGTTCAGAACACCTGAGGAATAATTTTCCAGTTTATTGTCATGTTTTGGACAGTTGAGGTCTGTGGCACACAAGGTATTTCAACTGATATAGTATGTCACTGAAAATATCCTTATTTCAAATCACTAGTCCAAATACACCTGCTAACAGGTTTAATTGGTATAAACAAACTCGTTGACTCCAGATCCTTAAGAAATTTCTACAGCTGACAGAGTGTTTTTATATGTTTTTGTTGATTTGAAGCTACTTACATCCCTGAATTCATGCAGACAACCATCATAAACATGATGATTTTTAACACTGTCTACCAGCGCTTATGGAAGGGAAAAAAGTTCTTCATCACATCCACAGATGACACGACCACCACAGGTGAAACAGAAGGGTGAGTCATTCACCTTGACAAGATAAAATTAGATTTCTAAATGACCCTGACAGCTGAAGGAGGTGGAAATAAAAATAATGACTTTCAACTAACATAAAAAGTGCATTTTGAAATGAGAAACAAAGTGCAGAAACTGAAGATAAAAAACAACAGATATTATTGAGCCATAAAGAAAGAGTTCAAGTTTCAGACATAGCTGACCTCTACAAAACAGGTTCAAGAATGATTCTATTATTGGTGAAGAAGAAAGTATGTTCTTGAATTGCATATAGAACAGAAGCAGTAATATGAAGCATTCATGCGACTTTTCTGGACTGTGTCACCAAATTAGTTCAAGGAAAAAATGTGGAATTTAGGAAGGATTCAAAGGAAAGCAACCATAATTTTGGAAAAGTTAAAAAAAAATCAAATACAGAATAGTTTAACCTTGGTAACAGAAAGTTAATTGAGATTCTCAGGTGTTGGCTTCATGTATTCCCAGGAGGATAACACTTACATGCTGCGAAGTTGCTCATGCCTAAAAATATTTTCTGCCTAGTTGCTACAATTCTGAAATTCTACTATTAGAATGTTACTCACAGAATCAAAAAGACACAATGCAGATCAAACTGATACTGTTTGATGAACATATTATATGCTAACCTAAAAGAGTCAATTAGCCTCTGATTAAATACCGCTAGTGACAGGGTATTTACTCTCTCATGAAGCTAATGATAATGGTGGTGCTAATGATGGTGGTGATAATCTATTAGTCACTGACCACCTGCCATGGGCTACAAATTATGCTACAAAAAATTTTAAAAGCATAAAATTCAAGCTGATGTTTCAATGATGAAATTAGAATGCAGAATGGCTAAGGCATTTACCTAATTTTGTAGAGCAGATCACTGTACACAGTCTGATTTTAGACTCTGTTGCTTCCCAATCCAATAGATAAGGAAACTCAGGCTTAGTAAAGTTTCAGTCCAGGATAATGTGCATGCAAACTCCAGGGCTTGACCTGAACATAGGTATAACTCCCAAAGCTCAGGATGTTCACTGCCATGCCACAGTGCTTTCTTTCTGACATTCAGGAACAATCCTTTGCACTTTCCATGCTTTCCTTTAAGCTTCTACTGTGTAGAGTATCTATAAATTGAAGAACAAAGCATGCCACTAATAAATATTCTTTGAATAAACATAATTAAATTTATGTAATAGCAAACTGCATTGTAGAATAATTACAATATGAAAGCTATATAAAGGGCCTGGGATTTGGCTCAGTGGCCTAAGTGCCTGCCTGGCAAGCGTAAAGTCGTGAGTTCAATCCCTGGTGCCACAAAAAAAAAAAAACTCATTTTTAGCCGGGCGTGGTGGCTCACGCCTGTAATCCCAGCACTCAGGAGGCTGAGACAGGAGGATTGTTGTGAGTTCAAGACCAGCCTTGGCTACAAAGTGAGCACAAGGCCAGCCTGAATACCATAGCGAGACTCTGTCTCAAAAAGACAAGGGCCAGGGATCTAGCTCAGTGGCCTAAGTGCCTGCCTGGCAAGTGCAAGGTCATGAGTTCAATACGCGGTGCTGCAAAACAAACAAAAAAAAAAGGCTATGGAAATTAAGCTGCATGAAGAGAAACAAACTAAAAATTACACTCTTTTGCCACAATTGGTTTCCCAGAAAAAGAAGCAGAATCTAATTGCTTTGTAGCTATCTTCATAATCTTGAGAAGGTGTCCTCTAAGCCCTGTCACTACACAGTAGCCAACTCATTTAATACTTCATCTTTTTTATGACAAAGATATGGCAAAGATTTAAAGCTCTGTTCACTAAGAAATGGATAGAATCAATGAGTAGCCAATCACTGCCCCTTCACCAGAAAATTGCCATCAACAATAAACTTCACACACTGTTAAACTGCATTTAGACCTTAAAACTTATCAGCCATTGATTCACCTTTGAGCCTGACTAAGTATTTTCATCAAGATAACCATGTTTAAATATTTCTTAAAATGCTCATTCCAGAAGAAATGAGTCAGGGAGCACTCAGGGAGTCCTGCAGGAAGATGAAGTGGACTGAAAAATTCACAAATACAATTATAAACTTAATAGTGTGTGTATTCAGTTCTGATTGGTGTATAATCACTTAACTAATAGAAAGAAACTAATTTGCCATTACAGCTCTTTTGAGATTAAATTTAAAGGCAAAATCACAGTGTACTGAGAATTGTAACACAAAACCAATGACTAAATTTTAGCTTAAAATAAAAAGAACATTTCTCTCATTTTTTCACTAATTGGCACTACAAACAGTAATTAAAAATGGAATTAGCACTAAAGTCTTACCGCAGTAATAACTAACTGAATGTATTGTCCTGTTATCACAGCCTGTTTCAGAGATCATTGGCTAAGAAACCATTCACGAAGCTTCCATAATGACTAGTTTATGGAATTACTCTTTATTGGGGCCTAAATATTGAAAATCCTAATTTTAAAAATGGTCCAAAGAATTGGGAATGATGACAAAATTCCTTCTTATTCATTTTATGTTTGACAAGAACAGACAAGTTCAGAAGTCGCCATACTCTTCCAAGATCAAAATATCAACTCCTACCTTTGATAAATCAAGAGGTTACGAGAAGCAGGATGAATACAGAATCATACACTCACTATTTGATCTACATTACATAGATCATTATTTGATCATAGATCACATAGATTTAAATGATTACTAATAATTCCTATGTATGTACAAAGTAACATCTTTATATAAAGTCAGATAATTCAACCTTAGCATTATGGACATCATAAGCCAAATAATTCTTTTTTGTAACAGGTAGTCTTTTATATTGTAGGATTTTCAGCAGTATCACTGACCTCTATACTCCAGATGCCTTTAGTACACATATTCCTGACCCATCAGTTGTGATAATTAAAAATATATCCAGATCTTGCCAGATCTCCCTTGGGTGGCAAATTAGTCTCTAAAGACAAATGGTATAAAGTAATACCAGTAGCATATATGAATTAAAAGGGAAGTCCCATGGTCATGTAGTGTTTGAAAAAAAATTTCTAATTAGTTTTAAGTGATTTGAATAATGGCTGCAAAATGAAATGTTTAATTTCTCAGGAGTAAATATCGGTTATCATTATTAGAACTTGAGAGTCTCAGAAATCTATTTATAGTCTGAACCTAATAATTAAAAAACAAAAAGTTAAAATAATCTGAAAGCATATTAGTCCAGCAGTTAAGGGACAACCCAGAACATAGGAGGTAGAGAATGGTGCTTACCTAGTGATATTTGGTTGAAAACAAGCTGAGATAGCACTGCTAAATTCATGTCCCCTTACTTCAGTGCCCAACAAATTCAGTACTAATTGATGACTGAAGTCAACTTTTTCTATTTTTAACTTTAACCGAGAAAAATGTTAGACACATCATTTCTTCATTCTAAAAGAATAATCTATTTCTTTAGGTCAGGCAAAGTATGTGTAGTTGAACCCAGATGATAAGCTGGTTTTTGTACTCTGACTTATAATAGATTTTTTTTATGCTTTAAAACTAGCTAGATAATATACATAAGGTTCTTTTGTGTTATTCAATGATGAATGAAGAAATAAAGTTTAATATAAAAGGATCAAGATACTCCACTGTGCAAATTGGAAAAATTCATAACAAATCATTTAGATGTAGCCGGTTTTGTTAGTGATGTTAATCCAGTGCTTTGCAATCAACCAACAAAAGATATATAGCAAAGAAAATACACTTGCTCTAGAATTAAGTAAACCTGGTTACAGTCTTCATTCCCCCTCTGACTGTTTGGTTGAACAGTTACCAGCTGTCAGCATTCACTGCCACATAGAAATTAGCAAGATCAGTGATCTGTATAGTGGTTTCCAACTCTAAAAAACCATGATTCTTTGCATTTATTTTCTCCTCACACATATTTAACACTATAGTTTTGGGGTGGGGTAAATGAAATGACACTTCCTGCAATATATTTTAGAACTCTGAGTACCACGGAGAATGATATGACATAATATAATCCTTCTTTTACTAAGGAGGCTACTGAAAATAACAGAGATTAAGAGAAAGAAAGTAACAACAAAGTTGGAGCCATTTTCTTGACTCCTCAGAAACAATGCTCAAGTGAACAATATGAAATTTGAAAGTTAGTATAAGAGTTTGTGACACTGAATTGAACAGGAATCCATCTAGTCAAACTACATGTGAGGAAATGGAATCTCAGAATCATGAGCTGACTCACTCAAAACTTACAGCTTTTAGTGAAAAACTAGCACCAAAATTTCTAACTCTGTTTCTCCCAAATTAAATGGCCAGTATCATTATGGAGTTCTTGATTCACTTCTCCAGGAGCAGCTATATCCTCATAATTAATATCTAGAAGAGGTACAGAAAGAAATGATACATTTCTTTGAAAAAATACAATGAGAAATTAACACAGTGTTCTATTCTAATAATAAGCTTGAAGATTATAGGCATCCCTAATTCAAGTAACACTTTAGCTACTTTGTGGAACTGTGCAGAAAATACTCCTTATTTTCTGCTTCTTGCATATTTCCCAAAAATGCAATGATAAAGAAATAGGAAATCAGTTGATTGGTTTAAGTCTGTTTCCACTACTTGATTGCAATATGTGAGAAGATATGATCAGTTTTTTTGAAGAAAACAAAGGACATTAAGGTTTGTTTGAGTTTATTGTCTGTAAATACATGAACAACCATTTTGAAGAAAGCAAGAGACACTAGGGTAA
>RJWT010053084.1:0-10465 GCA_004365215.1 Cuniculus paca | reverse complement strand
GCAAAAAAAAAAAGAATGAAGCCTCACAAATGGAAATATGAGTACAAGTGATGGTTACTTATATCCCAGAGCATTTAAAGATTGATATGCTTCTCATCTTCCCATTCAGTGAGATAATAAAGCCACAATGTGGAGACAACTTAGATCCCTGAGTCACCCCTTGGAGGAGAACCAAATTAATGAGTTGCCTAATCTATGTTGGACTTCACCAGAATAACAACAACAAGAACAAAAAAACTTCATCATGCTATAAAATAAAGAGTCCAAGATCAGTTTGTTAATGCAGCATAACCCTACTTGTACACTAACTCTTCTGTACTAAAAGTTGAACTGAAAGAAAGAGAGGAAGGAAGGGAGGGAGGGAGGGAAAGAGTTGGAGGAAGGAAGGAAGAACAAGAAAAAAAGAAAGAAATTTCCAATACAATTCTTGTATGATTGAGAATGGGAGATAGCTGGGCATGCTGGCACACATGTAATCCCAACCTGAATTACAAAGTGAGACCCTGTCTCAAAAAAAATAAAGCGGGGGGTGGACTGCATTATAAACTGGGTAGAATTTGATATCACCTACATTGCAGTTACTTTTTTATAGATATATAAGACATATCTCAAAATATATAAAATGCCCACACTAGTACATCGCTCATGGTATTTATAGCTACTATTCCATAAATGGTAGTTTTTATCATTATCAAAATATCCTATATGATAATTACTTAGTGGGACATGATAAAATTTGACGATACTCATGAGTGACAGGCTCCTTATTCAGATTCTTTCCCAGTTTTCTCATCATCGGGTATCTCTTTCTAAATAGTTTGGGTCTTGGGATAATGCATCTATTTTTTCTTTTTTGTTTTTTTGAGACAGGGTCTCACTATGTAGCCCAGGCTGGCCTTGAACTCACTGCGATCCTCCTGCCTCAGCCTCCCAAGTGCTGGAATCACAGGCATGCACCACCATGCCTGGCTATTTTTTCTTTTTTTTTTTTTTTTTGAGACAAGGTCCATTATGGAGTTCAGGCCAGCCTTGAACTCACTATGTAGCCTAGGCTGCCCTCAAACTCTTGGCAATCCTCCTGCCTCAGCCTGCTGAGTGCTGAGATGATAGGCATGTACCACCATGCCTGGCTGGGATCAAATATCTTTTATAAAATTGTTGAAAGTAGCAAAGCATGGTGGTACGTGCCTGTAATCTCCACATTCTGAAAGGCTAAGGCAAGAGGATCACAAGTTTGGACCCAGCTGGGCAACTTAGCAAGACCCTGTCACAATAAAACATAAAAAAGGGATGGTGATATAGCTCAGTGTGAAGGCCCTGGATTCAATCACCAGTACTTTATTTTTTAAATTTTTTTTTATTTTAAAGATAATAAAAACCCAACAAAACAAAACAATAATCAATCAAAACAAAGCAATGAAATTTGTACAGAACTTTGAAGCAGGACAATAGGAAAACAACGACTACCATAATATATCTTGTTACCTTTACAATAGTTGTCCATTCCCTTAGATATAGCAAAATCAAATCAAAACAAAACAGAATAAAACCAGTCAAAACAGAACATCAAATAAAGCAAAACAATCGGAACAAAACAAAACAGTGAGAACAATATTGGACCTCAAAATCAAAATGGAAGGAAATTTCCCGTATTTGCTGTACTGCATACTGTCATCTTCCCAACAGATGCTCAGACCACTGGTCCCAAGCCTGCAAAGTCAACCAAACAACACAAGCATTCAGTTGCTTTTTGTACCTGAGTTGCTATCAACTCAGCCTGTCCTCCAAACCAGCTGGTTGCTTACAAGGAGTAGGGGAAATTCTTGACTCTCAGCCTGCACGTTGGTAGGCTCACAGGAGGTGCTGTCTGACTTCTATCTTCCTGGGCCCCACTTGGCTTGCCCAAGCACCAGTACCTTAAAAAAAATTTTCCTTTTCTTAAAGTAGTCACTTTCAAGAAGTAGTTCATTGTCCCTAACCAAATATATAGTAAAACATTATTTCTTCCACATGTTAATTAACACAACAGCATAATAAATAACATTGCCAAGTGCTAATATGCATGGTGTAGACAATTGAAGAATATGATATATAGGGTAATACTAAACGTATGAGACAGTGCCTTCTGGAGAAAGAAAGTAACTTTATGCATGAAGACTACTTGAAAGGAGTGTGCTCAGAACTTGTCTTAAACATGGGTAGACTTGAATGAATGAGGAAAAGAAAGGCATTCTAAGTGAGCAACAGAATGAGAATGATACAGTAAAACCCAAAAAGCTTAAATAAAATGTTAGGTTGAATCATTAAAATTGACGTGTTTTTTTGGAGGTCAAAAATCACTTAAGATTGGTTATTTTGTTTTATTCAACCCAATAAAAGCAGCATTTGTGGCCGGGCGTGGTGGCTCACGCCTGTAATCCCAGCACTCGGGAGGCTGAGACAGGCGAATCGTTGTGAGTTCGAGACCAGCCTGGGCTACAAAGTGAGCTCAAGGCCAGCCTGAACAGCATAGTGAGACCCTGTCTCAAAAACACCAGGGCTGGGGATCTAGCTCAGCAGTCTAAGCGCCTGCCCGGCAAGGTCGTGAGTTCAATCCCCAGTGCCGCAAAAAAAAAAAAAAGCAGCATTTGTGGAATGAATATACTGGAAGTTTTAACTGTATTGGCAATTTTTAAATACATTGACTGACAGGTATAGTCCTTACATTAGTTCTTTTGGGGAGGGGTGTACAAGAAATCGAACTTAGGACCTCATACTTGCAAGGCAGGTGCTGCGCCAGTGAGTTAAAACCCCAGCCTCCTTCTACTAGTTCTTAATTTTCTGGTGGTTCCTAAATATTTTGTAATCGTATTTTTAAAATTATTTAAGGTTGCTATGGTGCCGCTCTGTAATCCCAGCACTGAGGAGGCTGAAGCAGGAGGCTCACAAGTTCTAGCTCAATTTTCCCTTTCTTTTTATCTCTCATCCTGATATATTTTTTAATGTGATTGATTGATTTGGTTGATTGATTGACACAAGATCTCCCTCTGTAGTTCTGGCTGGTCTTGAGCTCACTATGTAGCTCAGGTTGGCTCAAATTTATAATGATCCTCCTCCCTCAGCCTCCTAAGTGCTGGGATTACAGTTATGCGACACCATACCCAGTTTCCCATCTTCTTTCTACAATCCTCCAGGACAGAAAACAGGGTTTTCCTCCTTTCCTCCTTCTGTGTCCTCCCAGCATCAAGTACCAGGCATTGTGGCATAGGAGACATACATAGAAAGTTTAACTTCTTTACCCTTTGGGAGAACTCCTAAATCCTCCAGGAAATTTAGGAAATCCTAGCTAGCATGGTGGTGCACACTCATAATCCCAGCACTCCAGGAGGCTGAGGTAAGAGGACTGGAAATTCAAACCCAAGTTGAGCAATTTAGCAAGACCCTCTCTCAAAGTTAAAAAAAAAAAAAAAAAAAAAAGGGGGCAAAGGGCTGAGGCTGTAGTTCAATGCAAAGGCCATGATTTGATCCCTAGCTTAAAAAAAAAAAAAAGGAACTCACAAGGCGAGACTTCAAGGCACATGGATGTTGACTGATGTCACAACTGCCTTTCAGACAAGAGGTCCTTGGGAGTAAATCTTCAGGCCCAGCATTCATTGGTGTCAGTGACAGGAGACCCCAGAGTCAAATAAAGGGCTCTGTCTCTCTGTGTAAGCAGAGGCAGAGGAGTCAGACCGTGGGGCTTGGACCCTGCCTGAGTCACTAACCAGCGCATTACTGCAACTTGTCTAAGCCTCAGTTTGAACTATGAGATCAGGCTATTAGGCAACTTCATTGGCTAAAGGCATGTAATTTGTTAGCACAGGAAAATGTTCACTATCAATATAACCATGAGTGTTATATTGTTGTCACAAGTACCATTTAATACCACAGCACTGCTGCCGACAATGGAGAGTGTTTTCTGCCCCCATGTGTGCTTGGGCCTTCTCACCCCAATGCTGAATTAATAAAAGTGGCAGGAGTGGAGTGAGCGTGCAAAGGGTTAAGCATGAAGAGAGAAAGTTCATCAACACTTCAGCCCTGGTTACACAACAGGGACCTCCCCTACCGAGAAAGGGCAAAGTCAAATTCGGGTATATCAGGTTTTTTTATTACCTATGCAGGAGGATAAATATTTAGAAATAATTAAAGCAAGGAAAGAGGTAAAGAAATACTAAAATTTGCCAGAGGTGGTGGTATGTGCCTGTATTCCCATGACTTGGGAGGCTGAAGCAGGAGGATCAGAAATTCAAGGTCATCCTGGACTACAATAGCAAGTTCAAGGCCAAGCTGAACTTCATACTGGACCTTGGTCTCAAAAAACGAAATCAAAATTTAAAATAAAAAGAGCCGTGATGTATACCTGTATTCTCAGCACTCTAGGAGGCTGAGGCAGGCGTCCCAACTGGGCAATTTAACAAGATTCTGTCTCAAAATGAGAAAAAAAAGGGCTGAAGTGTAAGTAATTCCGTGCAAAGGCCGCGGGTTCAATCCTCAACACAAAGCAACAACCACTGGGAGCTCCACTGGGGGTATTTTATTATGGGATATGCCAGCAGCAGGCTGCTCTTGGGTTCTGCCAGAGGCTTTGCCTTCAGCACATTTGGAACGAGTCCAAGCCGGGATGCCAGGGGAGAAGGGGAGACAGGAAAATGGGAAGTTGGCAAAATTGCCTTCCTATTTTATCACTTTCCTAACTGAAATAATAGCTTTAAAGAGACAAATTATTCACAAATCATGAAGTGCAAATGTTGAGAGGGGGAAATGATAAGCAAGAAAGATAATTAAAGTCTGTACTATTCTTAAGATGAAATACTGTCTAAGCATAGAGAAATAAATTACACGGGTTTTCAAACCTTTCCACTCTAAGCATTCAAAAAAGAGGGGGGGGGGAGAAAAAGAAAAGCCTAGGGCAGTGGTTTTCAAACATTATTTGACAGCAACCCAGAGTAAAAAGTATGTTGAACATCTTGATTTCACATGCACAACACACGCTCCATATTCTTTTTATGATTCAAGTTTCAGGAAAGAATCCCGATTCTCATATGTAGTACCTTTCTATTCTCTTATATTGCAGCTTTTTCCTTCTGTTTTTTGTTGTTGTTGTTGTTGTTGTTTCTTCTTCTTCCTTTCCTAATGCTCCTTGTCAAACTGATTTTGCCACCCAATCTAAAAAAATGCAGATGTAGGGGGTTTTCCTAACCTAACATTTCTGCAGGGTTCCATCCAGAATACAGAGAATCCAGCAACCAACGCGAAAGAGCAGTTTCTAGATTTGACTTTGGTCGCCAGGACTGAGGAAAAAGTCATCCTCTGGGGACCTGGCTTTCGCTCTAGGCAAACCAGGGAGAGAAGCATAGATAACCCGAGAACGCAGAGGAAAAACTGCAAGCTCTAAAGACCACACCATTTGTCTAGTGGAATCTATTTCATACCAATTTTCTTTAAAACCTCCATCTTAAACACAGCATCAGCATGCACCAAACGATCAGCCCGGCCACTAAGACGCCGGTTCGGTCCCGAGCCCCGCTTTCCGCGGAGACGCCCGCTCCCACCCTCGGCTCTAGGGGCTCCCAGTGGCCCCAGCCCGGCTCCTGCCTCGGGTAACTTTTCCCTTCAGTTGGTGGAAGGTTACATTAGAAGAAAATAGTCCCTCCCGTCTAGAAAGTTTTCAGGAGAAAAGGGGGCTTTGGACGTGCGTCAAGGAGGGTGGTCGGCTGGGCGCGTGGACGTGGAGTCCAGGGAGGCCGGGGACGCCCTGCGCTGCTGCACGCCCCAGCGCCCAGAGGCAGCGCTTCCGGCGAGCCCTTGAGGGCGGGACCCCAGTCCCCGCGACTGATGGTCTCCAAGAGCATCTCCCTCAGCCCCATTGGTTAGGGGATTGAACCCAGGGCTTTCACACTGTGCTACGTCCTCAGCCTGTTTTTATTATTCTTTTAAAACCTATTTTTGAGACAATGTCTTGCTAAATCGCTAAATTACCCAGGCCGGACTCGAATTTGAGAACCACCTGCCTCAGCCTCCCACAATGCTGGGATTACAAGGCGTGCAACATCACACTCAGGTGAGCCTTGTTTTTGTATTGCTAATTTCTTTTTGTCCTGATCGCTTCTCCTGAAGACTGCATTAAGAAGCTGTAGTAGGAGTGTAGGAAATGAGACGATCTGGAGGGGAAAAAAATGCAATTTTTAAAGTATAAATGTTCCTACTTTCTCTCTCTCTGTCAAATTAAGGTAGGTGTCAATTACATGTTGATAGGCACCCAGGTCAGGCTCAGAAGCTCTATCTTCTGCCCTCACCTGGCACCAGAATAAGATTTCCATGTGGTAGTAATTTTGCAGATCGAGGCCTGCAGCTCAAAACCTCCTCCTGGTGAGTGATGAATGTTTCCATGGGTGATGACTTCGAGTTTTTGTTTTGCTTCATTCTCATATATGTCCCTGCTTCAGGTGAGTAAAAGTCTACCCAGTTTAGCCCAGGTTTAATTCAGACTGTTTTTGAAATTTTAGTGGTAAATCATTTATTTAGTTTCTCATTCATGTTCAGGAAATTTTGCTTTATTGCTACATGCATTGTAAGTATTTTTGTTGTTCTGTCATTTTTAGTGCAGAATCCCTCTCTCTCTGTCTCTCTCCCTCTCTCTCCCTCTCTATCTCCTGGCTGGCACTGGCAACAAACATTTGGGAAGTGCTTAGTTCAGGATGCTGTTGGAAACTACAGGTGAAACATCTAATATAGTTGTTAACTTCATTAGAGGTAGCACTTTGCCAGGCCTAGTGATGCACACACCAGGAAGCTGAGGCAGGAGGATGACCACAAGTTTGAGGCCAACCCGGACTACATAGTGAGTTCAAGACCAGCCTGAACTACGTAGCAGGACTCTGTCTCACAAAATAAACCAAAAAGGAAAAAAAAAGAGCACTTAGGATCATATATATATATATATATATACATATATATATATATATATGTCTGTGCCTTACTATGTATCAGAAATCTTTGTAAAGTATAAATTGGTTAAATGTAGGAACCTTGTTTTATTTTTCAGGGAAACAGTTCATCTCCTACAGTGTTATACATTTGAAAAGGCCTAGGAGCTGGGCGTGGTGGCACACTCTTGTAATTGCAGCACTTGGGAGGCTGAGGCAGGAGGATTGCCAGCCTGGGCTACATGGTGAGACCTTGTCTCAAAAAAAAAAAAAAAAAAAAAAAAAAAGAAAGAAAGATACAGGGTGTGGTAGAGACTTATTTAATGATAGCTATTAGTATTATTTACCTCAATAGTTTCCAAAGTGCTTTGCACACAGGGAATATTCCAAAAGCACTGATTGAATGAAGGTGCCATGACCTGTCCTTTACACAGTAGCAGCGCAAGACCTTCTAGCAAATGACTCATTCCTCAGTGAAACTTCAGATGTGGCTCTCTTGAGCTTGAGATGTGGATCACTTAACATTTTCACTGGAAAAAGAGCATTAGCTAGTCGGACCTAACCTCTCATCGCCATGAAACTGGAGAAGTTTAAATATGGAAAAGTTAAGCTCTCTTGACACAGATGGCAGCGTGGGGAGGGGGGGTTCCTACCAGTTATTCAAGTTATTCTTGTCAAGAGTGATCTGGGGCCTCAGCTTCCATTACCTCACTCCTTAGGGAAGTGTGTGCTGGGAGCACAGCAAGTCACGTGATTCAGTGGAAGAATTAAGTCTGGGTGTGCTTTGTGTCTCTGCCCTAAGCCAAATTAGTTTTTAGTATGTTTGGAAAAGACTGAAACTCAATGCGGAGATCTAGTTTATTTTAATGCCATCAGGCAGCTAAACGGTGGACATTTGTTGAAGAGATTTCCTGAGCTGTTTCCTTAGATTAAAGACTTTAGTGAATTAATTTAAAAGGTTCTGAGACATGGGACATGCCAGACCCCTCCTGGCTCATAAGATTGTGCTGTCTTGCTGATATGCTGTGACAGTGGAGCTCAGCGAGAGGGACGCTGCAGTAGGGTAATGCGCCAGCCATGCTGATGGCTTCAAATGCATGCCGGTGTTCAGCCTCGAACCAGCCCTGATGAGGGAGTCCACAGCCACTGGACTCATTTCCTTTGGCTCAAGTACCCTAAGCTTAGTAGAAGCTCAGATGTTAACAAGGTGTTGAGATAGTTGGTGAAAATTAAGTCACAACTTTGGAAGAGCTTCACGGATTTCCATGCGTTTCATGTGTTGTAAATGTTGCCTTTAGAGTATACACCTTCAGTTGGTCCTCATTGAGTTATACCCTTGCCAGTCAGTTCCTACAGCAAGTAACTGACCCCAAAGTGAACGATACATAAAGAGACAAATGTCCCTGTCATTTTAGAAACAAGCAGAGTTGCAGAAATATTCAATTTAAAGCTTGGCATGGTGGCACATGCCTGTAATCCCAGCATTTGAAAGTCTGAGGCAGGAGGATTGCTGTGAGTTTGAGGCCAGCCTGGGCTCCATAGTGAGTCCAGGACAGCCTGAACTGCATAGGGAGACCTTGTCTCAAAAAAAGAGGGAGCTGTGAATTTTGTTCAGATGTAGTAAAGGCCCTGGGCTCTATTTCAGTACCCTAGTACCATTAAAAATGAATAAATCAATAAATTAATTAAAATTCTTGGCCAAATTCTGGGCAATGTTTGGGTTTACCTGCTTCAGAAAGCACCTTGTTTTTCATCATAATACCAACTTTGAAGCTGAAAGCCATCATCATATACCTGTAGTTAGAAATCGAATGTGCCCTGACTGATTATAATTTATTTATTCCACACACGTTCATTCAGCAGTAGGCCTTGCAGATACTTCAGTTCTCATTGTGCGTGCATCATTCAGTGGGAAAGTAACCAGGCCCACACACGTAATTTTAAATTTTCTAGTAACTATATTAAAAGGTTAAAATAAAACTGACAAAACTCATTTTAATGATATATTGTAGTTTACCAAATATATCTAAAGTATAATTTTTGTACATAATTAATTTAGAAATTATTTTTAAAATGTTTTACATTTTTAAAAAATTTGTTCTTGGTACTAGGGATTGAACTGAAGGCTTCACACATGCCTGGCAAGTGCCACCCACTGATGCACTACACCCCCCGCCCTTTTTGCTGTTCATTATGAGATGGGATCTGGCTAAATTGCCCAGATTGGGCTCAAACTTTCAATCTTCCTGCCTCATCCTCCTGCACAGCTGGAACTACAAGAGTGTGCCACCCTGCTGGGCTTCCATTGTTTTGAATTAAGATTTTCTTATTCCCCTATGGCCCATCTCACCTTGCAATGGCCACATCTCAGGTGCGCAAAGGGTACATGTGACTAGAAGGTACCATTCTGGATAGTCCACACTGGAGGGAAATACAGATAAGCGAACCTGTTGTTTCAGTTCAGTGCAATAAAGACCTTGATGAGAAGGATTTGTGGTACAGGGAGAGCGCAGAGTTCTTCCTCCTGAAGATCCCATAATTCTCTCTGCTGCCCAAGGTCTTTCCTGCCACTGTTGTCCTCTGCATTGTCTCTCTTTTGACTTCCACAGCAGTTTCAAAGTAGTCCATCTGCATCTCTTCCCCTCTCCTTATCTGTTGCTGTAGTAACCTTTAATCATAAGCATCAGGTCACGTCACTCCTCACTTCAAACTGTAAATATGAAATGAATGTGCACTGAACCAATGTGGAGTAATGTAACTCTTCTAGCCCAACGTTGTCCACTACATTCAGCTGTGCTTTTCACTCCTTTCTTTCTGACCTCTTAGTCTCTGTTGAGCCTTTTTCCGTCAGCCTCTCACCACTGTCCTTCCTCTTTTTTCCTTTTGTGTTTTGTTTTGCTTTGTTTTGTTTTTGAGACAGAATCTTGCTACATAGCCCACACTGGTCTCAAGCTTGTGGCAATCCTCCTGCCTCAACCTCCTGAGTGTTGGGATCACAGGAGTGCATCACCACGCCCAGCTCTGCCCTTCCTCTTACCATTTATCAGTCTCTTACGATTGGACACTTGCTACTTTTTTTGGTGGGGGGTTCTGGGGATCAAACCCAGGGAACGCTGAGCTAGATCCTCAGCCATTTTTCACTTTATTTTGAGACACGTTGTCACTAAATTGCCCAGGCTGGGCTTGAGTTTGTAATCTTCCTGTCTCGACCTCATTACTAGCTAGGATTATACACATGTGCCTTCCACTTTCCATTTTCTTTGATTTTCCTTCGTGCTTTAGTCTATTTAAATTTTAATGTAAATAGATTTTAATATTTGAGCTGTGTAAAAATCAATAGCCTTCCTGTACACGAATAACAGACTCACTGAGAGAGAAATCAGGGAAACAGTACCTTTTACAATAGCATCCAAAAAAATGAAATACCTAGGAATCAATCTAACAAAGGATGTAAAAGACTTCTACATTGAAAGAATTAAAAACATCATACCACAGGAATATATATGCATCCATGTTTATAG
>RJWT010053083.1:0-10458 GCA_004365215.1 Cuniculus paca | reverse complement strand
AGATGAAAAATTTAAAAAGAGAGTGGTAAATAGTTTGGAGTCTTGCTGTCTGGGTTCAATTTTTGATGTCACTACATACTGTGTCACCTTGAATCAATTACTTGTTCCTGACTGAAAGTATAGGCAGACTCGCC
The DNA here is from genome assembly GCA_004365215.1 of Cuniculus paca. Classification (NCBI taxonomy): domain Eukaryota; kingdom Metazoa; phylum Chordata; class Mammalia; order Rodentia; family Cuniculidae; genus Cuniculus; species Cuniculus paca. The sequence continues at coordinate 10,324 of RJWT010053083.1, read as the reverse complement.
CATACTACAGTGTAAATTAAATAAGGATATTTAAATACGTAAGTCCGTGGTATGCAATGATTACAGCACACAGCAGTTAGTCCATGAAGAGTAAGAAAGAAATGGGTACTGGAAGTGGAGTACTACTCTACACGATGTTTACTTCCTTAATACCAAGTAGTAGGAGACAGATACTACAGAAAGCAGAGTGCCCTCTACAACATTATAAAACATCTGCTCTGAAAAACTTGGAAGGCAGACCTTGCACATGAAGAAGCAGTCGGAAAGGACCAGACTGATGGTGTACAGCAGACACTATGGCTCCTATTGGTAAGGTATTACAATAAAAGAAGTGTGCTCCAGCAAGAACTGAATGATTGTCAGCAGACTACTGAATTACCGAAGGGTATAAACAATGCATTTTCCCTAGCACCTGGCTTTATAGATTTGAATCACTTCCAACTGCCATGATGAGTAAAGGCATAAATGAAAAGGTAGAATTTGATTTGAGTCTGAAATAGTTGATTGAGTGAAGAGGAAGGAAGTTATAGGAGGATTAAATATTATTAGTAAAGGTCAACAGGTGGGAAAAAAGAAGGCATATTCAGCAAGTGCTGAGTAATCTGGTTGGCAGATTTAGATATTTATAAGGACAGAAACTTGCAAAAAGAGCTTAGTGTGTGAAGAGTGGTTAATAAAAGACTTATGAGATAATGAGACAAGATAATATGTAAAGGAAGAATGTTAAAATCTATTGATGGATGATAGATTTACAAGTACTATAAATGCTATGACTGCATTAATTTAGTATCAGTGTGCTAAGGAGAGTGAGGGAAAGAAAACAGTTTTAAAAAGACCAAGGTAGGAGGAAAAATGAGCGAACACAAGGAAGTCACCGTGTTGCAAAGCAGGAGATAGATTTTTGAAAATTCCTTTTGAAGGAAGAATACACATGAGTGAATGATCCACAGCTTGAGGCAAATAAAAGATTTAAAGACTTCTGTAATTGTGTGAAAGGATGAATGGAAATATGATAAAGAAAGTAGAGAAATTGGCAGAAATGGTAATTTAGAAAGTTTGTCAATGGTAAGTAGAAGAAAAACTTGAGTTTAAAATTTCTCAGGTCAGGACTATATAAGTGAGATGACAAGTAGGAAACTAAAATTGTAAGTCTGAAATTTGGGGTGGGGAATACAATTAAACATACTTCTGGATCAGAATTTTTTCTTAAGAGTGGGTATTTTTTTCAAATGAGCACATGAAAATATACTTATATTGCTCAGTTTTTCATATATTCATATTTCTTTAAGTTCTTCCTATTGATCAGCAATAAGTTTCTAATGTTTGGCTATAATAAATAATGTGCAATTTTTTTATACATATATTTTCTACACTCACAAAAATGTATAGATAAAAAGTCCTTATACATAAAACATCAGTCAAACAAGGTAAACATTTAACATTTTAGTAAGTATGGCCAAAATGATTTGCAAAAATCTTAGACTAATTTCTGGAGCCCATAAGAGAGCATGAAAATATCTGTAAATTGAAATTGTGGAGATAATTGAACAGTGAGTGAGACTTGAAAAAAGAGTGAGCTAACCAGGAAAAGATGAGAAGAAGAGAAAGTATGAGAAAGAGAGGCAGGGAGAGAGGAAAGGGGAGATGGAGGAAAATGAGGAGAGACAGACAGCAGGAGGGAATTAGGGAGCAATAACACCTCTGGCATCAAAGAGCAACTTTGAATCAGCCAAGAGGGGGATGGTCAGAGATGTGGTAAGAGAGTAGGAACCGCGGTGTGTGTGCGTGAGGGGGGTGTTGAAAAGTTGGCAGTCTGAAGGGCGGGCCTGAGGAAAGGAAGGAAGACAGAGTCATAGAAAAGAGGTGAAAATTATGTCACTGTGGGAGAAGGAAGTCTAAGAGGTTAATTTATTGAAGCTGCAAATCTTTTAGCAAATGACAGTAGCATTATTTGCAGAGTATATGGGCAGATACACTAAGGCTTGCGGACATGAAGCATCTGGACAAGCTACGGGCCCTGGGATGAGATGGGGCTCTATCTCCTTGTCAATGCCCAGGAAATCCTGGCTCTGGCCTGATGTCTTCAGTGCACTTCTTACTGTCAACTCTGAAATTTGTGAGGCTCAGTCCTTCCACACAAAGATATTCCAGAACTCTGCCCAGTACTGTCACTGGGATTATCATGCCTCCCCCCCCCCACACCTGTGCTTAGGAACTCCTGCCCAGCCCTCAGGACTCAGGCGGGTTCCAGGAAGACCACCCCAAAAGCCTACCCTTCTCTGAGCTTTTCTCCCTGCATTTATATACTTCTCCTTTTTATCAGTGTCAGCAAATCTTTTTCTCAAAAGACAAGACAGTGAATGTTTTAGGCTCTAAGGGTCATGGATCCCTGTTGCTTTTACTCAGCTCTGGTGTTTCAGCACCAAAGCAGCCATAAGCAATGTGCAAGCGAAGCATGTAACAATTTTAACAAAACTTTATTACCAAAAATCAACAAACAAACAAACAACAAAAAAGGCTGAATTTGTTCTGGAGGACTATAAAGAGGGGATCAAAAAATACATGGTGAGTCTATGGCCAGACCACCCTGAACACGCCCGATCTTGTCTGATCTCAAAAAAATACATGGTGAATGTTTAAATTTTTAAAAAATTATTGCAGTAAGAGACACATTGCAATTAATCCCTCTCAAAATACTCCCCTTGCTTTGAATATACTTATTGCATAGTTTTTGAAATTTTCTAAAGTAGTTCTGGAAGTCCTCTTTTGTTAATGTCTTTAAGAAGTGTGAGATATATATATATATATATATTCTCTACCACTGTGGTAGAGAAACAGGGTCCCTAAGTGAAAAGTCTGAGGTGGCAGCAGGCCATCCAAATAAACCATAAAGAATTATGGATCTGGAACTCAGAGAAACATTTTAATATGAGGATGTAGCTTTGGGAGATGCTAGGAGAGTATAAAAGGGCACAGTAGGAAAGGGCAGACATGTCAGGGGATATACCCTAAGGAGGATGATCCAGAAAAAGACACACAAGAGAAGCAGGGAGGCAGGGAGGATGAACCAGGGAGGTGACAGAGATTATAGTCCAGGTGAAGGGGCTTGAGTTTAAGATATCACCAGTGGAAGAGTTCCAAAAGGCAGTTATCTATTAAGTATCTATTAGAGGGAGAGGGGACAGAAGGTAGAGAGAAGGGAAAGGAAGGTAATGAAAAAATAGTTAAAATGTGTTATACACATGTATCAATTCCACATAATGAATGTAACAAATATGTACTGCAAACATGTAGTAATAAAAATTTAAACGTTTAAAGAAGAAAGATAAGGGCAAAAAAAGAGCTGACATTGACACCTTTAAAACAGAGGTCCACATCACCATAGCACTGCAGAATATTACATGGTTAGTTAAGGATTGATGAAAAGGCCCGATTGCTTTGAATATCCTGACTGGAATTCACATGTTTCTGATTCTTCAACAACCTCTCAACTTTGAGGTTGCTTCCTCTGAAGACTGCTGAACAAAAGCAATTATCTGAAGGTTACAAGAATAGTTTTGATGATCTCAATAGAAAGCCAGCACATCTCTCTTAAGTGTGACCTTCTTTCTGCCCACCTGCCAGGTTGTAAAGCCTTAGGACAAACTCTGTACTGACAGGTTACTCTCCTTTATTGCAAAGAGTATGCCAAGGCCAACTAGAAAAGCATGATGGTAGCTACCAAAAATGTCATTCCTGTTAGACGGGGTAATGTTTAGGTATAAAATTAAAGAAAAAATGGAATGAAATAAATACAAACAGAAGAAATCTGAAGAACATGGTCAGAGGATCATCTTCTTAGAGTTATTATGAGAAAATTGAGACAACTATGTTATACAATTTGTTTAGGAGGATTGGATTTCAAGTGGAAATGACTCTGGGCTTATTACCTTGAGAAGAGCTGCTATGAGACAGACAGCCAATGCGGTCTTTTGCTGAGAGTTTCAGAGATAAATGCATGAAGCAATCTAGCAGTACTTTAGCAATGTAAACGTCTCAAAAGTCACACTCCAAGTCCACCAGACCTTGCTGAAGGAGCTGAGAGCCAAGACTTCTGGAGGAAAGTTCTCAGCTCTCCGCTTCGCTCAGCTTAAATCCACATCTAGCTTTGATCCTGATGTTTTTCTTTTATTTGAAGCATAGGAAAGCTATGATCAAGAGAAGCCAATTTTCATAAACACTCAATGAAAAGATTTCCAGTGAAAAGAAAATACAGACCAAATATTCCTTTAGTATAAGTCCATGCACATTGAAAACAAAGAAAAGGAAATTTCTCTCAGGGAGTGTTCTTCAGATTAAAGGAAAAAAAGTCATCCTTTTTCTGAGACCTGCCTTACCGAGACACTAATGCACTGATTAGTAAGCTGTAGATGCACTGGGCATGTGTGACCTGCCATTCACACGCATCTCATTTCATATCTAACTCCTTCTAGAATGAAAGCCTTACACCTGCCCTCCAATCATGGCCCTGGCACAAGGCACAAGCATCCTCATCTCTCCTTGCTCTTTACTGCCATTTCCAAGGCTGGACTTCAACCTTGCAAGAGTCACTGTGCACCTGCCTACAAATTCTGCCACTGAGGGCAGACAACTGATATCTTGATTACTCACCCAGAAGGATTCAGATCCTCTGTATTCATGCTGGTGCAAGTGGCTGGCATGGAAATGACACAGGAAATGTTAGATTGACCTACCTGAAAGATGTATCTGGATTTTAGTTTCCAACACTTAGTCACATAACATTCAATTATCTTTATTAAACTAACTGTCTCAAAAAAGAAAGGCTCAATGAAACTCTTGGCCAATTACTTTTCTCACATATGGGAGCTGATAGTTGAAAGAGTTCTTAAGCCAAGAGATATTTTCTAATAAACAGAACAAGTCATAACATGTGCTCTTCTTCTTATACTTTTGGGTGCTAAAGTGGCAAGAAAAAGGAGGTTAGAGTTGGTTGTTATAGATGCTTCTGTTAGAATGTGTAAAACACACTTCTCGGTTTGAATGGTTTGCCAAAGGGAGATGGGATTCTGCACTTCTATAGATAATGACACACTTGAGTTTGCTTGTTCAGTTTATATAGCTTAAGAGCTACAGTAAGTTCCTGCAGGAAAATTCTCTAATGGTTGTGGCTACTCAAATACCAAGCTGAAGAGAGATCTGATCCATCTTTGAAGATATCCGTATCAAGTATGTCACATAAGGAAGACCGCCTCAATTAGCTACTTTTTGTTGGAATGTTTGAGAATTATACAGTGTAATTAGGTAGTTTCCACTGTACTTAGAGGAGCCAATTTTGCCGACAGAAACAAAGGAAAAAAGCAAACGAATGAACAGAGAGAGACAGAGAGTGCTCTGTTAGGTGCTTGAGCTTAGGATTCTGTGTTTTGATGAACCAGACACAATTTCTCCAAAAGAAAATGTGATTAACACTTCATTTGTTCATAACTCAATTTGAGCACTATTTTGGAAGTCCATATGCCAAGAGGTATAAAGGTCAATTTTGTTTATTGATCCCTTTGCTTGTTCCATTCATATTTATTGACTATTATTTTGCAGGCATGGAGTTAAGTGATGAGGGTCCGAGATCAATAGGGACACTCTTAACTTCCTGCTGAGCATGGTTTAGTAAGGAAGCAGACTGAATACACAGTGGAAAAATAAAATAAAACAATTAATTGTCACGTGCCAAGAAGGCAAACACAGAAAGCAAGTATGCCATAGGGAACTAACTTAGAAGGGGAAGGGGAGAGTGAAAGAAGGACTCTGAAGAGGGGATATTTAATCTCAAGCTGAAGAACTAGGTACTCGCAGTTTAAAAAAAATAAGAAGTGTGCTAAGGAGAGACACTTATGAGTTTGGAAGCACGGAAATGCTTGAGGAATATAAGAACCTAACAGAAGGTCAGAACCCTGGAAATCAGGGACCCCAGGGACAGTAGCCCACACATCTGGAGAGTGGGAGGCACCCACCACAGGCCCCAGGAGGGGGTCTGAGTCTTTGAGGCCAAGAGAAGTCATTGCAGCCTCAAAGGAAGACTGATCAAGATATTTTCTGAGATGTTGGCTTCAAGGTATTTACAGGGGAAGTATTCCAAGTCATTATAGCATTAAAGTAAATAAAGTTCATATTTTTAACCTGGTCATTCCATTGGCAAGTTCTTGTGCAAACAGCAACCAAAACAAAATACACCATAAGACATTTAAGATTGATCGATTAGAGTTACTGAAATGTCTGAAGAAAAATCAATGCCTTTCTTTCCCTTTGCCTTTTATACAAAACCTTAATCCACGTTGTCCTTTAGATAAGTGACACTTTTCCAATAGAGACACTGTTGGAATTCTCATAATTAATGACCTATGAATTCTTAAATTGGCATCTCATGGGGATCCTAATTACTAGTTCACTTAATGTGAAGCTCTTTCTAGATCCTAAGCAATTTCCTAGTTAGTCAAAGCCTCTTACTTTCACTGGAACTTATAGTCAAGAGGTGTAGGCAGACAGCAGATGTGTAATTACATGAATGGGATCATTTCTAGCTGTTGAAAATGAAACAAGGAGAAGAAAGCAAGTTGGTAGGGGGACAATTTCAGTTAGCTTATCCTTGAGGAGATGACTTTCAAACTGAAGACCTGAGTGAAAGAAAGTTTGAAGTTATTCAGACTTCATTTTTAGCAGAAAATTTTTGGGTATTCTTCATTAAGAAAAGAAAGAGGTAAGATTTTAATGGTTTTTAAGGCTAGGAAAAGTGTTCTGGCTTTGGAAAAAGCAACAAATGAAAGCAGCCATAAAATGCAACAAGCACAATACGAAAAAGTAGAATTAGAAGTAGCCTAAATATTGCGATCCTTTTACAATCTCCAGTCTTTTTGCCTGTCAATGCTAAAGTTGTGAATGCAGCCATTAAAAGCAGTAACAGGTATGCCTGGAAGTTCACAAACAAACCCAAAATGAAATGGACAAAAGGTGGCAGGAATTCTGAATTGTTGGTGCATAAATAATCCTGCTTTATTAAATATATCTTTCCTACAGGTTACAATCTTTCTGCAGTTCTTTTCTTTGTTTCATTATTTTATTTTGTCTTCTTTTTTTATTATGGACAATCTTTGCCTTGAATTCACCATGCAACTTATAATTACATTTTATGCTTCCCAATTTGTTTTTGTCACATAAAAATACATAAAACAAACATGTATTTGAAGAAATGGAATAGAGAGAGTGAAAATGTAGCTATCAAGTTCAATACCAACTTGTTTTTTGAAGTTCTTGCATATAGGTGCTGATTTAGATGCACACTTTTTGAATTTTTCTTCTGATTATGATAAAATATAAAAGCGCAGCGATTTTGTGTCATTCAGCAGTAGGTAGCACTATGTATCTAGTAGACAGCAGTAAATCAGAAAGGAATGGATCTATGTTTGTAGTTCTACTCTGGCAGTAAATGCTTGTGCAATCTTGGACAAATTACTTAATATTTCTGATATTCCATTTCCTCATCTGCAATCAATGAGGCTGGATCATATCAATGGCTTTCACCTTATTTTTAGAAGTGAGATCCTCTTAATATATAATATGCAACACATTACGGATGGACTCTAAAATGTCTCCTAAAAGCTTCATTGTGTTGGATCATGAGGGTTCTAATTTCCCTGATTAATCCATTGATGGATTCATAATTTCATGACCATATTATTAGGAGAAGATAGAAACAGGAGGTAGGGCCTAGCTGAAAGCAATGGGTCATGGGACATGACCTTGGGGATTACATCTTGTCTCTGGCCCCTTTCTCTCTGGTTCTCTTGCTCTCTCTCTCTGGCTTCTGACTCCCATGAGATAAGCTGCTTGCTCCAACACAGGCTTCCTACCATGATGTACTGCTCGTCAAAATCCCAGAAGCAACGAAGCCAAGAAAACGCCGACTGAAACTTCTGAAACTATGAGCCGATCTTTTCTCCTCTAAGTAGATTTTGTCATAGTAGCTGAAAACTAATTGGCAACACTCCAATTGTAAAAATATAAGCAAGGTACCTTTTCTCTAGAAGAACAGACTGAATACTCCAGAGACTCAACCTCTCTTTCTCTATCCAAGCCCTTAGCCCACTCTGTGAAAGTCCACAGAACACAATGTGAAAACTACTGGCATAAGGCTCCAACGCTATTCCAATCTTAAAATGATTCAGATGAGACAATAAAAGTCTCCAAAACGATACTTCACAGAGTCAACATTTTGTAGACTCACTAACTTCTCTAGGAAAGTAAATATGTTCACTGTTTAATCATTAAGCTCCACCTCTAGTAAATAACCTTTATTTTTTTTGCTACATGTATTCTCTTTTTAATTGAAGGGTTACTCGATAAATTTTAAGTACATAAAAATGCACTAATTTAAAATGTGTGTTGTAAAATGTATGTATCTGTATTATTTACAGTAGCAAAACTACTATCCACATCAAGATAACACTGATCTTATATATAAGTGCCATGTTATTTGTTACACAAAATTTCTAGAAAAAAAATACTATGATTCATTCCTTCACCTTAGTACAGACAAAACCTCACAGTTTGGGATATGATGCAATTTCACCAGCCCAAGTAATAGCAATAGTAACACTGAAGATAACATATATTAAGTTGTTACTAGACTCTAACAAGCACAACCCAGGCACTGAACATCTAATCGTCAAATCCTTAAAAATTCTTTAAGAAATATGCAGTCATTATTGAAAGAGAAACTGAGGCCATGTGATTGCCCAGAGTCCCGCTATAAGTCGGTTGCAGTTTGGCTGCAGATCCTGGGCTCTCATACCTCACACTAAGCAGCTCTCCCACCATCAGCTTCTTCTCTATGGGATCACTTCTGCTGTCTCTGGTCTCTGCAGTTCCCCATTCTACACTCAATCTGCCCTATAGGTCCTTCCGGGATCCTCTCACCCCAGTGCATCTGAACAGCAGAATGTTAAACTGTGCTCTCACTGATTTTCAAGCTATTATGGCAATCAGGGTTTGAAAATTCCTATAACTCTCTTTTCTGGAGGATACCAAGTCTGTTCAGTGACCAACAGCATGATGTCAGTATCAAGGCTAAGACCTGGGTACTTTGAATGAGATTCATCAATTAAAGATCCTGCTGCTCTTAGATTCTCTTCCCACATCCTGGTAGGAAATCACTCAACTGCTTATAGTAATTATCCTTTCTATTTCCCGACTTACTTCTCCCCAGTGCCATATCTACCAAGGTTAAGATAGGGTTAAGTGTGAGCCCACAGACTGCACTCACCACTTGTACCCTTCACTTGTCCGTTAGTCTGGATTTTATTGACGCAATCAGTAAAATTTATGAGTTTAGAAAACTGTCCCCTTCAATAGATTATGTGATCTCAAAAGACAATGTAGTATCATATTTTTCCTTGCATAACTAATGCCTAGGGAAATGTTGACATTATTCATCAACAACAATTATTAATGGAGTGAAGAAACATTGAACGCAGAACAAAAGAGCCTTGATTCCTGCTACTGTGGTCAGTGGCCCTGTGGTTAGTCATGAGCAACTAATGGAGTGTGTTAACCAATGGAGTGAATTTTCCAGTGGAAACTTTGGTGGAACGTTGGTGAAAAGCAAAACTTGCCATCACCCATGTGACTTCAAAGCCAGACAAACTCTACTCCAATCAGAGGATAGTTCTTTTTTTAATTTTATTTATTTATTTACTTATTTATTTATTTTGTACTGCAAATCAAACTCAGGACCTTGCACCTGCCAGGCAGTGGAAATATGTGTTTTGCAATGTCCATGTTACTTGTCATCCATGGGCTATTTCAGAGCACAGGAGAGATGGGGAAGGGTGGCTCACTCTAAACCACAAGATTATTGTCACTTAAAATTTTATTTTATTTTCTAGGGAGTAATAACTCATGAAGGTTTAGTAGAAACTGAAATAAAAATTAAGAAAAAGTATACTAACTTTGGTGAAAAGCAAAACTTTTCATCACCTATGTGACTTCAAAGCCAGACAAACTACTCCAATCAGAGGATATTTGTTGTTTTTTTTTTTCTTTTTTTCTTTATTTTTTTTGTACTACAAATTGAACTCAGGACCTTGCACTTGCCAGGCAGGCACTGTGCCACTGAGCTATATCTTTGGTTCAGTGTTTCACTTTTACAATCATGTGTATTGACACTTTTCAAAAAAGAAATGAGATTATCTAGGTGTCTTTCATAAATAAATGTACCTCATCATCCTTACCACAAAGGGCAATGTTTTGTTTATTTTGTTTTGTCCTCTCCCCA
>RJWT010053082.1:0-10467 GCA_004365215.1 Cuniculus paca | reverse complement strand
GGGGAGAGGGAGGAAGGAAAGGAAGGAGGGAGGGAAATGATTTCAGAGTTGGAAAATACTTTTTGCAGTTGAAGAAAGGATGGCATAAATATTCTGTCTCTCAGTGAAAGAAATGCAGATGTGTATCAAGATACATTGATGTATCCACCGATTAGGGGAAATTAATGAAAGTTTTGGTGAAATGGGGTTGGGACCATGCAACCAGTGTCAGCAAGTTTTCTGGAAAGCTTGGGGCATTGTGTGATGATGTTGAAAACCAGTGATTCGTGGATTTCAGGTCTGGAAAACTTCATACCGCAAGGCCCTGGAAAACTTCAGGACGCAGAAATGTTCATTGTATTAGCATGACTTAATGTAACTAAAAGTGGAAAAAAACTATAAATATTTAACAAAAGAATAGTTTAATACATAATGATAAGTCCTCAAGAGGAATATTATACAACCATGTAAGTGATAGTTACAAAGGATTTATAACAGAATTGTTTGATTATGTGAAATGGAAAAAAGTAGAATATGAAGGAATAAAAATAAAAAAATATAGAGAATATTATCTAAACATATAAAAATGCTCAGGGAGAAGAAACTAGGCAAAATTACAATAAAATAAGAGCAGGCGCTCCTCTTCAATAGGTCTGGCTGTTTTGCCCATATTTGTGTCAAGTACTTCCAGATCTGTTTTCCAAAAAGCCAGCAGACCTCATGTCCTGCTTCTATTTCTTACAACACATTTTGCAAGACAATGGTTTGAATCCCTGTTTCCAGTAATGCTCTTGATTTGACTACAACTTTGACAGAATTTCTGGCAGTGTCGTCTGATTGGTTTCTTCTTTCACTCCAAACCTCGGTCCATTTGACCTTCATCAAAATGCCCCCCAATTTATCACAGGTGGCTTCTGCGGCTCCAATAGGGTCACATCCTTCTGTTGAGTCCGTCAAGAGAGGGCGCTGGTCTTAAGGCAAAATGAAACATTGGGGAATTTTCAACCTTTCAACCTTGAACCTCATTTTGAAAATGATCTGCGTGGTTCTATTTATTTTAGGAAAGGGCAGTGAAGTCTTACCCCCAACAGTACAGGATTTTTGTCCTGTAGCATTTAATGACTGCTTCGATTGTGAAAATGAAGTCAAAGGATGCTGTCTGAAGATCTATATACTTCTGTTGTCATGTTCCAACTTAAGTATCCTTAATGTAAACAATGACAGATGTCCATAATCATAATTGTGGGATACATTTGCATGAATTCCTGTCAGAGGAAAGCTGTTCTAAACATCACACAGTGATCGTGGGATGGTTACACATCACCTGCTTTCCACAGTAGCATTCCAGGCCACCTGCACTTTTTTGGATAGCACAGAACTCAAATGACACAATTCGACAAAAAAGGGAAATTTATTTTACAATGAAAAATTTTAAAGTAGCAGGAGGAAATTTAAAAAAAAATCTTTCCATTGGCTCTGAAACCCCTTCCTGGGCATTGCTAGTATATTTCTTTCCTAGGACTTCTCTGGAAAGGACCACAAACTGAGCGACTTAAAACATCAGGAATTTGTCATTTCACAATTCTGGAAGCTGAAGTAAAAAATCAAGATATCAGCACTACCATGCTCCCTCTGAACCCTGTAGGGGAGAATCCTTTGCTCTCTCTTCTGAGCTCTTGTAACAGACTCCCCCACCAGCCAGTATACTTCAGTTTCTTAGTTGCCCAGGTAATAGTTTCGGATCCAGTTCCGGTTGCTTCTGTCTCCTGGAAATGGCTGGTCACTATGATGCCCATTGTATAAACCAATCCCCAGTTGACAAGCCACTCTGCCTCTGTACTTCTACTTGCTTATCTCATACAAGTCCTAGACCACCAGAGATCAGGGATGGATATTCTGGGAATGATCTCGATCAGGGGCCGCTGACGTAAATAACTGCCTCCAAAACCCAGGTGTCGTTTCGGTGTTTCTGCTTATCATAGCCCTGTGGGGGCTTGCTGATGGCCTTCAACATACCTCTCCTCATGGCTGTGTCACTCCCATCTCTACCTTCATAGTCATGTGTGTCTCTGTCCTCACACAGTCACCCTCCTATCAGGGCATTTGGGTTAGGGATCCACTGTACTTGGGTATGTCCTCGTGTTAACTAATTACATTGCCAACAATCCTATTTCCAAATCGGGTCACAGTCTGAGGTTCTGGAGGTTAGCACTTCAACTTATCTTTTTGAATGTGTCAATCTATCACTATGTGAAGAGCCTGCAGAGACAGACAACCCTGGGACCAAAGAGTATAAAACAAGGCTGCAGAGAAGGAAGTGAGAGTGAGGCAGATAGAACCATTTTGCAATTTTTCCCATAAATCTGGTGGCGATAATCCCCCTGCCCATTTGGGTGGAGGGACTCTGGTTACTGGTGGTGCTATCGGGCCAGTTCCCAGTTGGAGGTGCTTACATTTTCCACTTGGGTACAGGCTACAAAGTGAAGTTTGTGGTCATGATCGGGACACACTCTGCTGAGGCCATATGTTAGCAAATGTTTGAATTTTGTGCAGACACACACGGGCAATGTTCTCATAAGTGCAGTTACATAATTAGGGCATGGGTTTGCATAATAATTAGCATGTGTAATTAGGCACAGACTTCTTGTCCTTTAATTAGACAATCAAGACATCTAATTACAAAATTAAGATGTAATTACGTGGCCCAAGATCTTCATATTTCTTTCTGCCCATTAGAGATTACATTTAGGAAAGAATTCACAAAAACTGATGACGAAATGAATGTCGACTCCCGATATGAGACTGTTAGAGGAAGTGTTAAGTGAGCTGCTAAGTTCCTTTTGATCTTTCTCCTTCGGTATAGGGGAGTCGTTTAAAATATTATCATCTACTTGAAAGAATAACTTACCAACTGTGCTGTCAACCTCTGGTACACACATTAATGAAGAGGAATGTTGGCATGACTAATCTATGCAATTCGCACATGGCTCTGGAGTGTGGTTTGTAATTACCCTTGAACATGTACTTAAATGTGACATCTTGGGAATTCATTCAAACTGAATAATGCCCCCAGATGGTGGCAATCTTAGGCGAGCTGGAAGGACCACCTGCCTTTCCATTCTGTCCTGTTTAGTGCTTCTCTGCAGCCACTTTAAAAATAGACCCATTGCTCAGAATAATGCAAGCATACATTTAAGTTGGGTACTCTTTTCCCAAATATCTGAACACTTACTGAAATATTCTCACTTTAAGTACTCCTCATTGGACTGCAGATGAGAAAGGGAGAGATCTAAGAATACAGTAAATATCTCATCTTTCTATTAAGTGAGTGATGCTTACAATCTGTGTTGTTGTTATCGTTATGTTGTTTTGTTGCTGGTGTTTTGAGTTCTGGTGCTCCTGGGAAGCCAGATTGTAGCGCTGTTGTCTGTTGTTTTTCCTTGCCCCTAAATTACAATTTGGCTAATCTCTGTATGACATTAAACACCCAGTTTGACTCATTAGTTTTTCTGAACTAACTGAATTTTGACCTAATCTGCTGGCTGGTGCAGGATCTCAGCCATTTGTCCAGGTTTTCCTAAGCTGGTTCTGACTCTACCTGTGCTATCTCTCCATTCCCACAAACTACAGCAAATCCTAGTAATTCCAATGTTTTGACAGCCCTACTGCACTTCTCAGATGCCGCTTTGTCCTGGAAAGTGGTACTGAAATCTGTCCAACCATGCTTCCTGATTTTTGGTTTAAAAAATATGCTTCCCAGATGGGTGCAGACTGGGAAAACAAAGACTAAAAGAGGTTATAAGGGGTTGGTGTTGGGGTCTGTTCTCCATGGTTTGCCTCTGTTCCCATATTACACTTTTCTTTCTTTGGTTATGGAATATGATGAGGGAAAATTATGTATGCCAAGGGGACCAGATATTTATTTATTTATTTATTTATTTATTTATTTATTTATTTTTTGGTAGGTACCAGGAATTGAACTCAGGATCTTATACTTGCCAGGCAGGCACTGGTCCCAGGCCAAGGGGACCAATCTTGACCAAGAAAATAAACATGTGTTTTGGTTACTTTTTCTTTTCGTTGCTGAGACAAACACCTGACACCAAAGTGAAGCAAGGAAAGGTTTATTTAGCTCACAGTTTCTGGAGATTTCAGTCCATAATCAGCTGGCTCCAAGGCAGGATGGCATGCACTGAGGTAACACTTCAAGGCAGCAGCCAGAGCAAAAAAGAGAGAAAAGGCAAGCCTCCTCTCTACCCTTAAATTGTACACAGGCCACACCACCACCACCCCACCTTCAGGGTGGGTGTAACACTCACAAAATGTCCTTTCCCTCCTTTGCACAGGATGAGGATATTTACAAAGTAAGAACCTTGGCTCCCTGCTGAGTCTCTCAGTTAAACTTCTAAACTTCTCAAGTTGACACAATGTATTAACCATAAGAACATGCATGGGAAATTATTTTAAGCCATAGCCAGGTGGGTTTTTTGGTTTTGTTTTGTTTTTTTGCCTAGCCTACCGAGCAATTGCTCACAATAGATTTAGAGGCAAAAGAATCAAACTAGGGTGAAGTGGGTTCGTCAGTGGGACTCTAGGTGGTGGGCAATGGACCACTCCATTCCAAGGCAGTGCCCGCCCACCTCTGATGTTTTCAGGTCCCTCCATCTATAGTCCATCACTCAATCAGGAGGGATTTTTCAGCTCCTGTTCTGTTGGTTCACTGCCAGGCCTCAGCCACTTGGGTCCTGGAAACTTGTTTTTCTGTTCTTACTTCCAGAGAACTCAGCGTTTCCATATAGGGCCAAAAGCAAGAATGCAAATTTCAATTTCTTGTTTTGAAAATGTGCCTCTCTCTCCAGGTACTCCACATCGGCATTCTCAACACTGGAAAAGCTGGGCATCAGATACCCTAAACCTTCCCCTTTCATTGGGAACTTGACCTTCTTCCGCCAGGTGAGACCCTGACTTGCTGGGCGCAGAGCAGGCTTCCCAGGAAGCATTGCTCTTGCCAGGGATGCCGACCTGGGGAGTGTATGAAGGTGCTAAGTGATGTGCCGAGTTCTCCACACTTGGAATGAGCTTTTCTGTGACAACAATGGTTCATCCCTATCCCTCACCAGTATGTATTTGGTTCATTCATTCATTCATTTTTTGCTGAGTATCAAGTGCTCCAGGCCCTAGAATACAGAAAGAGTAGATGTAACTTATACTCTCAAATGCCATCAAACAAGGATGTGTAACAGCGGATAGGATATTCCCAGTGCTAGATTAGCTAGTGTAGACACTACTGGGGGTCTTGCTTCAGAGGAGAGAGAAATTTGTGGCATAAATCACCCTAGGGAAGCTCCCAAAGAAGGGTCTCACAGGAGCTGTAGACAAGGAACACAGACCAGGTGGGGAGCAACATGTGTGAGCACAGCCACATTTGAGCAACAACACAGGTCGACCAGAAGTTCAGACCAATGAGAAGCCAAAAGTTGGAGAACACTAGGGAATGTGGAGTGACAGGGAGTGATGGGCCAGTTTCCTCACAGGCTAGAAGGGTCACTCATATTCTTACTGCTGTAACATCATTTTTTAGTAGGAGAGGGACATCAAAACGGAATATTGCTAGGGACCATGGGATTGAACTGTGCTGAAGTCTAGGCTGAAGTGTGAGAGGTTGGCACAGGTGACAATGACAGCCAGGAGCAAAGAATATTTGGGGCAAAACTAAGAATTCTGGTGACTGACAGGGTGTGAGAATTCATGGCCAAATGAATCAAACATTGGGCAAAGGAAGAATGAACTCTAGGTGACAGAAATAAAAGGTCAGGAGGGGTAGCTAGTTGAAGGAGAAACATGTTCGATTTTAGGGCTGTTGGCTTTGACTTGCTGGAGTGATGTACAAACAGAGGTGGCCGGCAGCCATCTGCAGATAGAGCCCCAGGTCTTTGAGGTTATTTTATTTTATGTTCACAGTGGGTTTTCTCAGAAACTTGATGGTTTATTCTGTTAGTTTATGGGGATTCTATCACCAGGTCGACATCAGGAGATAGCAGGTCCCACATGTGGAGAACCACAGAAAGGAGGAAGGACTAAATTTGAGCTCACTTCGATAAATCCCTTAACAGCTCCTCAGGGATCCCCCATCTCTCCCTTGGGAAAGCTGGTCCTTGGCTCTAGACAAGAATAACCTCAGCTATTTCTTTCCTTGGTCCTCCCCCTTCTTGGTTTCTTTTCTATTCTTTCTGTCTCTCTGTCTACCACCTTTCTTCACTATCTGATTTTTTTTTTCCTTTTGTAGTACTTTTTTTTTTTTTTTTTTTTGTCTTTTTGAGACAGGATCTCACTATGCCGTTCAGGCTGAACTTGGGCTCACTTTGTAGCCCAGGCTGGTCTCCAAGTTGCAATGATTCTCCTGCCTCAGCCTCCCAAGTTCTGGAATTACAGGAGTGCACCACCATGCCCAGCTTTGTAGTACTTTTTAAACATGCTCCTCCATCTCTGTTGGGGGTGACGGGTTCACAATTTTGAAACCCAGAGCCCATCGTGACATCCTGTGGATCCTGGAAGCAACCTTGAAGAAATTTAAAAGTGTCAAAATAGAACAACAAATCAGATAGGAAAGTTAAAGAAAATAAACTTCACACATTACTGCAGAGGACAGGGGATGATCAGTTGTATTCAGTTGGGTAATTAATCTGGTATTAACATCCAAGGCGAACAGTGTAGCCATCATTTGGAGAACACCCGAGTTTGCGTCTCTGGATCATTTCCACATATGTTCCCTTCCAGCTCCTCACTCTGTAGGTACAAATCCTGCTAAATTCTTTCTAGAGCATAGTCATTTCAGTGACTATTTTTATGTTCATATAAGCTTTCCTTGATATATAGCACACATAGACAGGAAAATTTGGGGATCTAAAGAGAACGGGGGATATTTCTATTCAGGGCATCTATTCTACCCTTCAACTCTACCGCATTCCTCCTCTGTGTATCTGCCTTTTCACTCTATTTATACAACACAAATTTAGCATTTTTCATCCCTACACCCATCCCAGCTCAAGCATATGTTCAGTAACTGCAGTTCCACCATACCTGACTACCCGGTCCCCCATGCAATCACCTTGTGGGTCCCTCCCATCTCCTTTCCACAGGCCATCCCTGCAGTACCATGGCCTAGTATTTTCTAACCCTCTGGTCAGTCTCACCCCATGTGTCTCTTGAGGTACACTCTACCTCATGATTTGTCCTATATAAAATTACTCTAGAGTTCTCATGTTTAAGATATGTTGGTTTTAACTGAAATTTAACTTGGATCATAAGAATTCAGAATTTGTGATCATTTGTATAGATTTGGTAGAATTTTACACTTGTGGGGATCATGAAAAGGAACTTGGCTAAGCAATAATAATAGTATGAACTAAATCTCAGAAGGTGTATGATAGTTGAGAAAGCAAACAGCTTTCAAATATTTTAGCAGCAATTATACGCAAGTAGTCTAAGTACTGATGACCTCTTTGGTCCATTAAAGCAGGGCTGTATGAGAGTTTTAGTTGGCAATATGTTTTTAAAAGTCATTTGTTGGGGGCCTGGGATCTAGCACAGTGACCTAAGCGCCTGCCTGGCAAGTGCAAGGTTGTGAGTTCAATCCCCGGTGCCGCAAAAAATAAATACATAAATAAATAAAAGTCATTTGTTTATCCACGATCCCACAGTGCTTAAAAGCTATATGACTTCAGTTCTTTTTTATTTTTTGTCTAATGCTGTTCTTGGTGTTTCAGATTTTTTGCTGAGTAAGTGTGAATAAATGAAATTCTACTTAATCTTATTCTTACTGTAGTGCTGTTTTATTTTTCAGGGTTTTTGGGATGGCCAACTAGAACTCAGAAAACTATATGGCCCTCTATGTGGGTAAGAAGGACACTTCGTTTTCTTCTCTATGTTTTGATTTCCACATGTTGAATGGATGTAGAGGGAAAGAATGGGGATGTGACTTGCATTTATTGGGGGGGGCACAAAAAGAGCTACTGTAGACAGACAAGGTTCTTAGACAAGATCTGTGGACTTGCCCATAGGCACCATGTTGCTGTGAAAGATACTTCCCAGGATTTAGAAACTTGCTGAGCTGGGTGCCTTAACTTTTCTCACTACTATGCGGAAGGATGTGCTGTCAAGGACACAGTGGCCTTCCACCCTCAGAGTCCTAATTGCCTGGACAAACCGTGGCAAGTCTTTCCCCATGATCTTATCTGCTGAATCTTAGGCCCATATGGTTTAAACCCTATGGGGAAAGTCTGCTGCCAATAAAATGGTCATGTAATTTATCATCCAAACCAGCAACCTCTGAGAGTAGAAGGAACTTGTCTTAATAACTACTCAGCACAACTGTATAAACTAAGACTGTCTTGGATATACTGAGCCCTGTGGTCACCCCTATTCTCAGTCATGTAAAGTAACATAGCCTCTTCCTTTATTTTTCCTGCATTTTCTCTGCTTATCCTTTACTGTATATGCCTGTTTCTAAAATCCCAAAATCCGGTAAACAAACCTAAGTTCAGATCACTCTTTCTATTCAAGAGTTAACGGGCTTGAATCATAATCTAGTTTCCCAATATATGTCTCCCTCCCGCACTGGAGTTCTAGTCATTTTAGCCTGTTTCTGCACAGCTTCTCAGCTCCTGGGTGAGTTTTAGTAGCTTTTTCTAGACCCCCAGGTCTCCGATAACAGTTCTAGGAGCATTAAGGTTTTGTTGTGTGGCTAATGCACATCCTAATGGGGCCCACTGTTCTCTTAGTGCTTATTTTTGGAAAGATTGACTGGTACTCCTTGTGGAAATGGCCCCACTCAGGAGACCCACAGTTTTGGCCAAGTGTTTCCACCTACTCTTAGGTTTTTTATATGGTCCTGAAAAGTTAATAAATTGAAATGTTGCGTTACATGCATTAGTTTGTCAATTGCTGTATCATTGACTCCCCCTCAAACTCAGCGAAATTAATAGCAGTTTACTGTTTATGGTGTGTCTAAGGGCCGTTCACTGTTTACTGGTTGGTCTAAGCTCCACGTGGCTGGAAGAAGCCCCAGGACTTCCCGGTGCATCTGCTGGGCAGGGCTGGTGGTGGTGTCAGCTCCTCTCTTCCCTGTGGAAGGGCAGGCCCACCAGGACAGAGTCCTCTCATGGCAAAAGCGAAGACTCAAGAGAGGACACACACTGCTATGTCTTGTCTGCTACTGTTCTGTTGGTCAAACCGAGCTACATGACTGAACCCCAAATCAGAGCAGGAGGGCAAGCCTGGCACTGATGAAACGGGGCACATCCTCAGCACTAAGCAGTTCTGCTCACTCTCTGTGACCCTCATAACTCAGTCTTGACTAGGATCTGTTGTTGTGCACAAGCTTCTGCTTTAAGCATGATAGGTACTCGATAAAATGCCAAGGGATTGAGTTGTTTATCTTTCTTCTACTCCTGTGCTGTTTTATTGCTTTTAAAAGTTCTCATTCAAGCTCTCTCTGTCCATTAGCTTCGTTCTGCACCTGACGATGCCGACTTTGGAGACGGTTCCTGTGCTTCTGAGACGTAGCACTGATTCAGAGGGGTGCTGTCCCCTCTGATGTAGAGCAAGTCCTCCCTGGGTTTGATTCCTAGGGTCACTTCCCTTCAGTCCTTGTGCAGGCTTTCAGAGTAGAACATTTGGGTATTTGAAAACAATTTTAAGATGTCAGATGAAGAGTTGAAAAGTCATTGTATGAACAAATGCTGGGGGGCAGAGTTGAGGGTGAATTGGTTTCCTTGACAACAGGATGTCCAGTCAGTGCCCCCCCCTTTAACTGAGTTCACACAATTTATCCTTTTCATTTCAAGAAAACTTAAATCCTACAGAATGATTTCATATGAAGTTGCAGAGATTGAAGTATCATCTCTACTCTTTATTCCCATCTCTAGAGGGAAGGAAAGAAAGAAAGGCGATAGCATAATTTCTTCATACAAAGCTAAGAGCATTTTTTCCTTTAGAAGAACCTTAAGACGCTCGCTGCTTTTTAAACAGGTCCTCTCCCAGATCTCCAGCCATGTGGTGGCGGGGCAAAAGTGACAGTTAGACTAGGCTGTATCTAAGCTCCTTTCTAATGCTGCGTCTTATTTTTGTACTGCTTAGAATTTTACAAAACGGCTTCACCAATTGGAAATGCCAAACAGGACTAGGCACAATTAGCCACAAAGACCCTTTTAGGAAAAAGTTTCAGTTACACTATTTTTACACTACTTTTATTATTAGGAAATAGAATGGAAATAGAATCCCAGCTTGGTCCTCTTAAAACTTGAAATAATAGACTGATTCCTCATTTGACATGTAGTGCCGCCACCTCTGGGGCTGTACAGAGGAGCACCTAGGTAACAGCACAGCCCTGTTCGTTGGGAGAACTATGAGCAGCAAGGACCTATGAGCAAATCTGATGGCTACTTGTGCTTATTATCTGGTCAGCCTAGCAACTCAGCGAGA
Source organism: Cuniculus paca (assembly GCA_004365215.1). Taxonomy (NCBI): domain Eukaryota; kingdom Metazoa; phylum Chordata; class Mammalia; order Rodentia; family Cuniculidae; genus Cuniculus; species Cuniculus paca. Next base: position 6 of record RJWT010053082.1, on the reverse strand, counting down.
GTTGGG
>RJWT010053081.1:0-10465 GCA_004365215.1 Cuniculus paca | reverse complement strand
ACATGAATTAGACAAGTGAGCCCAACATAAGTATATGAACCTGAAACATAGAAAAAGGAGGCAGGAAGTAAGTGAAAGACATTAACCATAACAATTCAGTAGACCACTGCTGACTTTGAAAATGGGGGAAGAGGACCACAAATGAAGAAATTCAGATTATTTCTAGAAAGGGTACAGCTGACAATACTCATCAAGAAGATTGGGTTTCCTCTACTACAACCAAAAAGAAGTGAATTTTCCTACAACTTTACTACGGAAAGCAATCTTACCACCTGGTTGTATATTAGTGAGAACTGGGTCCATCTTCTGACCTAAAAAACTGTAAGATAATGCATATATCTTGTTTTAAACAAAAAAAAATGTTAGTTTGTTAGAGCAACAATAGGAGACTAGTATATGAAATTGACTTCATGAATACATTTTTTTCTTTGCAAACTAAATGTGTGCTGATCAAGTTCTCCATCAAAATCTCACAAACTAAATTCTACACCAAATATTTAAACTAATTCTGTTAACATTGAAGTAAAGTAACATGATAAGAACTTGCTGTGCACATGGTATTTTGATAATAGATTTGTCCAATTCTATAATCTTAGCTATGGGGACAAGTATATGTTAAATGATAGGCAAATATTCCTGACTACTAATATAATTACTGATTGATAAGTTAAGACAAATCCTGAAGATTTTTCTAAAATGTTCAAAGAACATCATTGGCCAGTCTAATGTCCTGAATAGAATGCAGAAGTGATATGAAAGGCGATTCCTATCTCAATAAGAATCAAGCTGAGGCTTTGTTGCTTGAGTTATACTCCCTACAAGCTCCACTAATACTCATCATTCATTCTTAATTTATAATGTAGTACTAGCTCTTCATATCTACTGTGGTGATTCCTCTCCTACTAAGTCCCAAACACAGGACTTTCCTGTCCACACTGTTCTCAAGGCTTTCGCAGTTTTCATAATAATAATAAAAGAGTAACTGAATTTTCATCTATCATAAAAAGAAGGATAAAATGTCTTTACTCCTTACTCTTACCATTATACTAGAAGTTCAAAATAGTGTAACTAACCATTTCACAGTTTACTCAAAGTGCCAGGCAGTGCATTTGCTTAAATACTGATTTTCCTGAGCATCACTTGGGCAGGTGTCATTTCAACCAGTTGATTTTTGTATTCAGTAAATTTAATAGAATTGCCATTTTTATATTTCCTGCTAGAGTATCTCATAATAATTAACAAACATATGCAATTTCTGATCATCCTGTGTTTAAATAATTGGACAGATAAGTGGTTAAAATAAAAGAAGAAAATAAAGATATAAAGTTTGGTGAGAAGAAAGTAAAATTCTTTGCTCATACATGATATAAATATCTATGAGAAAAATATCAAGGAATCAACAATTCTTGGAACTAAAAAGTGATAATATAGAGGTTACACAATGCAAATTTTATATAAAAGAATCAATTACTTTCTTATATACTAGCAATAAAAGTGGAAATTAAATATATGGCATCATACACATAAGCATAAAAATCTGAAAAGTACAAATCTAAGAAAACATTTACAACACTTGTATGAAGAAAGTAAAAAAAAAACCTGTCATGTGAAGAAATCAAAATATCTAAATAACTGATGAGATATTCCATGTTAATGGATAGAAATAATATTATTATGATTGATTTTACCCCCATTTGATTTGTTGATTCAATAAAATTTAAATCAAATTTCTAAGTAGATATTTTATGAAGGTCAACAGATTGATCATATAGTTTATGTAGAAAGGCAAATCAAACAACAGAATCAACACAATTTTGAAGAACAAAAACAGAACTGGAACACTGACAACACCTGATTTCAAGATTTGCCATTGAGCTGCAGAAAACAAAATGCTGTATTACTGGTGAAAGATTAGAGAGTCAGAACAGTGGCATATAATTATGATAACAGATTCACCTAAATATAGGTAGCTGGTATATAATTATGATAACAGATTCACCTAAATATAGGTAGCTGGCATATAATTATGATAACAGATTCACCTAAATATAGGTACGTAATAGGTAGCTCCAACAAAGAGCAAAGACAATTCAAAGGGGAAAGAGTGGGCTTCAACAAACATTTCTGGGACAACTGAACATGCACCTTCAGAAAAGCTGCCTAGACAAAACTTGTACTTTTTGCAAAAATTTATTCAATATGAATCATAGACTTAAGTATAAAATGTGAAAGTATAAAACTTATGGATAGCTCTGGAAAGAATCTAGATGAAACTGGATTTAGCAGTGAGCTTTAAGTTCTAACACCAGCAATATACCTGAAATATTAAAAATGACGGGTTGAATTTCATAAAAACTAAAAACTTCTTTGTAAAAGACATTTTTAATGTACTGAAGGGCAAGGCACAGACCAGTACAAAATATTGTACAGTATACATAAATAGGAATTTGTATACAAAATATAGAGAAAATCCTAGAAACTTAATAATAAATCCGCAATCTTAAAATATATCCACAATCTGAACAGACCTCACCCAGGAAGACATCAGATGACCAATGATCATATGAAATGATACTCAATATTATATTAAGAAATGTCAAATTAAAGCAACTAAAATAACCCACAATGCACTTATTAGAATGCTTAACATCTAAAACACCAGCACCACCAAAATGTTGGACACTATGTGCAGTAACTGAAATTCCTATTTATTTGTGATACTGCCAGCTGTAATAACATTTTCTCTCAAAGTTAAACAGAGTCTTTTCATTTTTATCAAACATTAATGCTCTTTGGTCTTTACCCAGATAAGTTCAAAATTTATGTCCATGGAAAATCATATACTTTCATAATTACCAGAACTGAAAGCAACTAAGATGTCCTTAAATAAGTTATTGGAAAAGCAAATTCTCATATAACCATGCAATGGATTTGTTTCCAGCAATAAATAAAAATGAGCTATCAAACATAAATGACACAAGTATACATATATCTCTAACTGAAATAAAGTCAGGCTGAAAAAGCTATCTTGGGACTCAGAGTATACCTCAACAAAAGCTGCCATGGAATGCTGAGAATTTTGAAATTTCAGTAGACTTAGAGGGCCTCAAAGGCAAGAAGTTATATCTGAATTCTTCTTGCCATTCTTTCTCTTTCTTCCATCTTTTGCACAAGGTGAGTCATGCAAACAAGAACTTCTCTCAAACGAAGCAAGTCATAAAAGCAGAAAGTTGCTCCCTGACCTCTGCTTTTCACTGAAAGTCCTCATAACATGGAGCCTGCCCCAGATCCAAAAGGAGATGAAGGGATGTCATACAGAGACACAGAAATAATTTGACCAAACACATTGTTGAGTCCTTCCCTAGTTTATCACTAGACCACATCTTTATTTCTTCTGCATTATCATCTACTTTTTGATCAAACTTAGCCTGAAAACACATAGTTTTTCCTGCATAGTTGTGGGCCTTTATTTTTGAAGACTTCTGGGTCACAATGAAACTTTGCATAAATGCATTTGTGATGGTTTTTCCTTTAATATCTCCTTTTTATAAACAGAAGTATTCATCCATGATCCTTCCATTGAGTGAAGAAAACATACTACTTTTTGTACCCTTCAGGTTTATATCATACCCTTCCAATTCTGTGACATTCTGGAAAAGACAAAGCTTTAGAGATAGTAAAAAACTATGTTTCATGTAGTTTGTGGACAAGGAGGGAGATATAAACATATAAAAGACAGGACATTTTTAAGTCCTAACTATTCTATATTATATTGTGATGGTGTATATACCTAAAATGAATAATTTGTTAAAAATCACAGGTCTATACAAAAGAAAGGATAAATTATAATGTGAGTTATGAGATCCAGTTAAAAATGTGTTGATTTTTTTTCTCAGTTATAAGCCAAGGATCACGCTAATGTGATATTTTAATGATTTGGGAAACTGGATACAGGTAGTGAAGAATATGGAAGCTTTTTTCCTTGCTTACTTTTTAGTTAAATATAAGATATGTCAAAATTATCTGATTTAACTATTTTGAATTGAATTTAAATTCTGCTCTCTTGTTCAAATGCCATCTTGCTACATTAATTTGACATATTTTACTAACATTTCCTAAAATCAATATTGAATACTGTGTCTTCTTTTCCTTGCCTTTGTGATACACTACATTTTCCTGTAATACTGACCACTGTATTTGTCATTACTGCATTGTTATAATTTTATTCTTTAAAAAATTTGTAGCAATGATTCTTAGGATTAATATTGTACTTTATTTCCAGAAATTTAAAAAAAAACCTGTCTTAGTTACTTTTCTCTTGTTGCTGGGACAAAATACCCAGCAATCAAAGTTAAAAAGGGAAAGGTTTATTTAACTCACAGTTTGTAGAAGTTTCAGTCCATATCAGAAGGCTCCAAGGCAGAGTGATGTGGCAGAGGTGCAACAGTTCATGGTGATGGAAGATACAAAAGTAATCAGAGCAAAAAGGGGCAGAGCAAGCCTCTTTTCTTCCCTTATATTGTATGCAGGCTACCTAGCCTATGATGTGTACTCTACATCCTGAGGAGTAAATAGTCACCTTAGGGCAGGTCCTCTATAGCCTAGGATGTACAATTAGTCAGTCAAGCTTCTAAAGTTCCCAAGTTGACACAACGAATCAATCATTACAAATTCTAAATAACAAATGAAATAACCAGATACATTTAAAAACAATATTTTTCATGCTGGATGTTCAGGCCACCCAGAATGGCAAGTAACAAAACTAGAACATATAAGGTTTTTGATTCTGTTTCAGTCACATGAGATGTACCTCCATACCTCCCATGCCTACCCTCTTCCAGCCTTCTTCCAATTTTTCATCCATTGTTCTATCTGTCATCAGTCATCTGCATTTCTTAAGCTCCTTTCAATGTCAAATAGTCTTAATTTTAAAATATCTATTAGCTCAAAGAGTAAATTCTCATGTGCTAGGGTCCGATGAGGATAACTAGATTAGAAACTCCTAGCAATGACTGTCAAAGAGCTAATGAATTTGCAAAGGATATGAAACATATGCACAAATAATTCTAACACTTAACAGAATGTAGCAAGTATCATAATTAGCAAAATCGTAAATGCTATGGGAGTTCAGAAGAAGCAGAGCTTAATTTCAACAGAGGAATGTAAGATTGTGGGTGGAATTTGAGATAAGCTTTGAAAATGGGTATGGTTTCTGATACTAAGGAACCAAGCATAATTCTATAAATACTCAACCGAGCTGTTGTGTGCATCAATCCTTCCTTTTTTTGTCACTGCTATTGTTCTATGGTATAGTATTCACAAGAGTTAATGAATCACCATTTAAAGGACTTCTCTGTTTCTACTATTAAACATTACTAGTAGAGTTATTACAAATATTTGTGTACAAGTTTTTGCATGCATATAAAGCATGAGCATAGACACAGAATTCTAAAAGTACGATTACTGAGTTGTATGGTAATTGAATGTTTACTTTTTGAAGAATGGCCAATTACTGTTTTTGTTATGGTTTTCCTGACACAGGGTCTCCTCTCATTATGTAGCTGACCAGAAGCTTGCAATCTTCCTGCCAGAGGCTCCCAAGAACTGGAATTACAGGCATGCACCAGCAATGCCTAAGAATGGCTAATTTTTTTGTGAAGAGCCAGAAATGTAATATTTTAGGCTTTAAAGGCAATATGGTCTCTAACAGAGACATTTAACCCTGCAAGTATGACACCAAATTAGCCGTAGATAAACATAACCAGTGGACATGGGTATATTCCAAAAAAACTTTATTTACAAATAGACAATAACTGAATTTGACCCCATCTGCCAGAATTTCCTGCTTCTGGTACTAGTTTGTATAGACTTGTATCTTTTCCTCTCACATCACAATGTTCATGGCTGATGCACCATAATAAATCACAGATGAAAGACTTATGAACTCTTTAGAGAATGGGTAGACAATTTTTTTGTGGTCTACTTCTGAGTTCCGCAGAAAGGGTGAGAGAAAAGTGAACAAACCTTGTTTTTGCAAATGCCATGGTGCTGTAATTTGTCCTAAATTCCACTGTCATTCTACAAATTTTGATGCATATGCAAGAAGGCATGCACAAAGATGAGGTGTGGGTTGTGAATGGTACTTTACTGGTGACATGTGATGGAAAATGAATTATATACAAGAAGACATTTCTTTTATGAAACCTTGTAAGTGATAAAAACTCACTTTTAAGGTTGCATCTACATAGCCGAAAAATAGTTAACTCATAAAAATCAAAACTGTTGTTTCATTTTTTTATAATTGCACTAAGTCTGAAACTAACTGATTCTTAATTCTAGACCTACCATCCATAATTTTTAACTTGGATTTTCAAATTGAGAGCATATTTATATATTCATTAGATGTTTTTGTTCTGATTTCTAATGTAAAGGAAATTGTGATCTTAGAGCAGCAATCATATTTAGTTTCTGGGTTTATACAATTGTTATTCAAAGAATAAAGTTCATGATATTATACCTACATATTATTTTCCCCCAAAACAATATGGATGCTATAACCATGTGAATAATCCCCAAAGTGTATTTTATTTATTAGTTTTGTGTATTCATATATAAAATTGGACTTCAGTTTCAAAAACAGATTTCAGATTTGTGATTTCAGGTATATTAAAGTGTTTCAACATCTGTACTAATTCTTGTATGTTTTAGTTGTTTTGGAAGTGGGATATTTTAATAAAAAATCCATAAATGAGTGATTAGTATATGTGAGACTGTCTATAATCTTTTTGAGGTTATAACATGCCCATCAGCCTGTGTGTAAAAATATTTGAAACAAATCATTGTAGGAAAGTCTATAAGGCCCTTCTAAATTGATGTTAAGGCAAAAATGTAAGAGGCAAAATTGTACTATTTTAGCATAGAAAATGGAATGTTTTGTGTATCAATGTGATATAATTTTAAATTGTTCACACATATAGAATAAAAATCAAGGAGAGCCAACTAGCAGGTAAGTACTTCTTCTATAATTACATATGACTTCTAAGATTGGTTTTACTCACCCAGTTACTGGATATTAGAAAAAGATGTCTATTTCTTTAAACCTTAATTTTAGTGAAGCTAAAGCAACTTAATTTTAGTAAAGCTAAATGACTTAAGAAAATATAGCAGAAAGGAGAGATTTCTATTATATTAATACCAAATCAATTGCTCTATTTCAGGGAATTATTTTTCTTGGTGTTTTGGTTACTTTTCTTCATTGCTGAGACAAACACCTGACACCCAAAATTAGGGAAGAAAAGGTTTATTTAGCTTACAGTTTCAGGAGATTTCAGTCCACAATCAGCTGGCTCCAAAGCAGAGTGGAATGGCACTGGGGCAACACTTCAAGATAGCAGCCAGAGCAAAAAAGAGGGAAACACAAGCTTCTTCTCTACCCTTAAATTGTACACAGGCCACTCACCCCCTTCAGGGTGGGTGTAACCCTCACAAAATGTCCTTGCCTTCCTTTGCACAGGATGAGGATATTTACAAAGTAAGAACCCTGGCTCCCTGCTGAATCTGTCAGTTAAACTTCTAAACTGTGCAAGTTGACACAATGTATTAACCATAACACTTGGTCATCATTCAGATTCTTTAGTGGTTATAGCCAACTGAAATATCATCCTTCCCATTTATTTTTTATGATGGCAATATAATGTTTAAAAAGTTGGAAAGATGCTATCAAATATCAAATATACATTATATACTAATCATATCAAGGTTCTGTTTCTCAGCAATACTCTCTTTCTCTAGTGATGATAAACTCCTGCTTTTGGCCTTTTAGTTTATCCATTTAGGAATTGGATTATTGTCTCAGAACAAAGGGGCAATGATATCACTAGTTAATTATAATGATTATTAAAAGGTCTGAATCATGCTGCTATCAGGAAAAGGGCAATTGATGGTGCTTCAATGTCTGACTCACAAAGAATATTTTGATTTATTCTGCATCAGGAAAAATAAAAGCACATTTGAAGCCTACTCTGCAAAGTGAGAGACAATCACGCATATTGGTAAGAGCTTAGGGCATCGATGTAGATAAAAATGTTTGAATTCCTACTGCAACATGTACTCATTGTGTGACCTTAGTCTTCATGAAAAAAAAAGTGTGCAATTATTGTATATGTAGTTCCTGTAAAATGAAATGAGATTATGTGTTTCATGTGTAACATAGTCCTTCTTGACATTTAGAAAACACTCAACAAATAAGAGTATTTTAAAATAATAATAACAATAAAAATGTTGATCTTAGTTATTTCAAGATGTCCTGAAACCCACTGAAAGTTAAAAATCAGTATTCTTTCACACAGAAATATGCAACATCTTGGACCTAGCATTACATTGTGTAATCTCAAGCTAACACATGAAGTACTGAGTTAGTTCCTAACAATTAAAATGAACTGGGTCATTCAGTAAATATTCAGGAAGTGGATCATTCAGTAAATATTAAGGAAATGTTTATTTTGAGCCATATAGAAGGTTAGGAGAAAGGAAACAAAGTTCCTGTTTTAGGATGCCTCAGAGTGCAGTTAGAGCCATCAGAATAGAGGAGAACAAGATTAACAAGACAAATCTCAGATATCAGGGACATTAAATTATGAAAAGGTGCATTGATGATTGATTGAAAAATAAATCAAGTGACATAAGTAAAAGTGCTCGGAAGTAGATGCCTCTGGTCCTTATAAGGATCCTGAAGAAATTCTGACTGAAGGAATCAGGGGTCATGTGCCTTGAGTTAGTCATTTAAAAATGAGAAAAGTTTTAACAAGTACAGAATAAGTAAAGAGCAGTTCAGATTGATACAGATGAATATACATAGTTACTAAACTGTTTATTAACAGAGTAATGTTATACTATGTAAATTTAGAGAAGATAAATTGAAAATGTTGAATTGACTAAAGAGAACTAAATTGTAAGTAGATAAAGCTAGAGTGAAATGGGGTCTATATTGCATAGTAAGGCAAGATAAAATAGAAAATCTTCTGTTTTCAAGGAATAAAATATATATGCTTAGGAGACTCTTATCGTGGTAAAAAAAATGATTATACCAGAATCATAGCAAAAGGAATATCAATATATTTGTTACAAATAAAATATTCACCAAGATATTGGAAATAAATATAAAGACATGGATTTTATGATACACATGTTATATGAAAAATTAACTGATAAAATATCTTGGAGCTTGTGATAAACAATGTCTGCACAAAATCTTCCACTGGCAATGAAGAGAAACAGAGGTACTTAGAAGTCAGAGAAATGGTGAAAAACCTGAATACTATAGTCTTTCCAAGAAAAAACAACATGTTTAAAATTAGAGAAGGGTCAGCCAGGCATGGTGGCGCGCTCCTGTAATCCCAGCACTCCAGTACTTGGGAGGCTGAGGCACGAGGATTGAGGATCCTTGCAATTTTGAGACCAGCCTGGGCTACAAAAAGAGCTCAAGGCCAGCCTGAACTGCATAATGGGACCCTGTCTCAAAAAGACAAAAATAAATAAATAAATAAATAAATAAATAAATAGGGAAGAGTCAACAGCACCAAATGACATATTAAGTTCTAGTAGACTCATAAATTAGAAAATATTTTGCAATTAGATAATAATTAGTGACTTTTAGAGTGGAATTTGCAAGTAAATAGTAGGTAAAATACCTTTCAAGGGCTAACAACTGAGTGATAAGGCAGAAGAGTAACCAATGAGAGATATTTCTCATAAATATGGTAACTCAAGTTAATGAAAGTATATTTTGTTTTTTGTTTTAGTTTAGAAAAAATCTTCAGCCAAGAAGAACCTGAAATACAAAATTAAGGCTATTTAACATAATAATGATACAATAGAGAAATTCAATCATGAATTATTCTACAAGAACTGACTGAGTAGTTAATACTTTTCAGGGACTGTGATAGAAGCTGAATGTACAAATATATGCTTGAATATACAATCTACTGAGTCAGAAAGAAATAACATGGTATAGCAAACAGTATCTGCTATGAAGATATGTGTGTGTGTGCGCGCGCGTGTGTGTAATAAATATCTAGTGTCGCTACATGTCTCGGGAGAAAAGAGTGGAAAATGAAGGTTTGAGATGAGACTGCACTTGAGGTAAATATTAAAAATAAATAAGCAGATATTCAAAAGTTAGAACTCAGTAAAAGAGACACTCTAAGAGCAATGAGGGGTCTCTACAATGGCTTTAGGGTGTTCATGGAGCACAGCATTTTGGAAAGGCCAAGTTTCTCACATTAGGATATACTTTGGTAAATTAAGTGAGGATTAAACAAGTACAGCTAGCCCTTGAAGATGCATTATCATGGAGATTCTACAACATTTTGCATATTTTAAAAGTTCAGTGTAGAGCCGGGCGTGGTGGCTCACGCCTTTAATCCCAGCACTCGGGAGGCTGAGACAGGCGGATCGTTGTGAGTTC